>JARHVA010002722.1:1070000-1075000 GCA_037957365.1 Torreya grandis
GATAAATCCATCTCAAAATTTTTTTGTAGTTGCATTTTGAGATCATAAAGCTTAAGTACAGTCATCCTATACGGAGTATTATAGATAGTATCCACCCTATCATAATATATATATCCAAAATATATCTATTGTGGAGGGTGTAATCCAAGAAAATTAGTGGGAAACACATCAAAAAAATCATGAAAAATAGAATGATCATCTAATGTTTTCCCCATGGTCTCATCCTTTCATCTACTGTTGAAGGTGATGGATTTTTTTTGAAATACCTTGCATTAACCTCACCCAATATTCATGGTAGGAATCATAGAAAGGGAGATAGGGATATGAACTCATATAATTAATTCCTAACTCCAAAGATCATTATATCACTCAATAATCTTGATGTGGCAATCAACCTTATATTAATATCCCTGTAGCCAATCAATATCCAATACAAACTCATATGAACTTAAGTGTATGAATTAAAATTATATATTTTTCATGAAGACATAAATATGTAATACATAACCACTAATAAAAACATCAACCAAAATCTTGGTCTTGGTGGAAAACTCAACCTGCCAATGACCAGATTCTCTATATGCCACTAGAATAGACCAACCACTAAAGAGGGTGTAAAAAAATAATTTAAATCTCCTAATTTAAATAAAAATAAAATTTAAATACATTATATTTTACCTTTCATTTCAATGGATGTCGATTGGTGATTGGATTAATAGTTATCCACTTATGCATACATGTGATGATTATGACCCACGTCACTAACAATTTGCTTAGAAATAGGTATCTTCTACCACTAATTTTTAGAAAATCTCTTTGGGAACTCATGCACATAATGGTATAAAGACACTTACACAAAATATTAAGCATGGATGTAGTCATGACCTAAATGGGCCCCTCTAGCCCTCTGAAACTTGATCCAATAAAACTTATAGGTGTTATTTGTACATACTATTTTCTATTTATCTAGCCTCATGTTCCTGTTTGGGCCTTGACCAACCAAACCTATATCTCTCTATAAATTAATTGGAGGGTGATGGAAATTTTATTTCATTTTTTGTTTTGGGTGATGTTATGAATGTTTTAGAGATATATGGCTACAATAAGAATGTTAAAAACCACCTCTAGGTAGAATTTGGGTGCTTCATGACCTAGAAACATGATGGGTGTGTGACTTATCTTGTAACCACTATAGAATCCTAATTATTGCCTCATTTTTTAATTTATATATATGAATTTTAAATAAATAAGTATAGCATTTGGGAGGATAAAAATATAATATCCCTAATTATGTTTACTTTTAGGTCCCTGATAAACATGCTTATATATTTTCATCCCAAATATGAATCATAAACTTAAGCAAGTAGCAAAACCCCATCATAATGATCCACTATACCACTACCATGTAAAATATTATGAAACTAATAAATCATTATATAAATGAAGTGATTTGATATGTAACTAACTTCTAAAATATCTCCCATGTTATGTCTCATATAAGGAGGATAAATAATTCTACTTCAACATTAATCTCATATGAGTGGAGATCAAAAAAACTTTTAAAAATCAATATCCAAGCATTTGTGCCAAAACCATATATAAATCCTCCAAAATATTATTTTTGGAGCCTAAATATATCACTAATAATTCCACCTAACTTTGATGTAAGTGGATGATGTTGATGTTACCTCTATTTGTGTGTTGAAGCATGTCGACCCAATCACAACTGTGAAGGACTACAAGACCTTTGTCCATGTTGGGAAGGGATACAAGGCATATCCTTGAGATTATAAGTAATAAAAAACCTATCTTGGTGTTGAGAATCCTCATTTTAATATCAAGGAGAATGTCTTGTTGCTCTTCTTACTATTTAGTAGCCTTTACTTTAGTACTCCTATCATCTGTTATAAGGACTATAATATTTATGGCCTTAAGTCTACTAGTGCATATTTTTTCTCTAATAATGGGGTTTCATCTCTTGGATTTATAAAAACACCTCTCTCATCTATGAACCATCCTACATGAGTATAGGATGGGTGTTATTTTATTCAAAAAGCAAGGGATAACTAAATCATACCCAAAGCTTCTACTGTTAAAACTCAAGATTTGATGCTAATATGTCATGTCCAAATTTAAAACCCTAAAAATACTTGCTAAAAATAAATTAAAAAATTAATTTATTTTATAATTTTTAATTATGAGGCATTTCACCCCGCATTATGGTTTCTTTAAAGTATAAGGCGTATATATAAATTTAGTTAAGATATAATAGGAAAGGTCACTTTAGAATTAAATGGTTGGATTAAAATAAAATTATATAGGAAAAACATAGTTTATAACATAACATGTGCACACTCTTAAATAAGATATTTTAATCCATTAGTAAAATAAATTAAGACCACTTAAGTTGAAAAGTAAATTTCCATCCAACATGGACCAATCGATCTCCACCATTATATCTAAAATAATCAATACCATTGGATTAGGAAACCTTAAACATTCCCTAATAATTTTTATAGGTTAATACAAAACTTTCCATAAGTCTCTATGATCTTAGATTGTTATTAGTTTTGAAAAGAAATGGAGATAGGATGAGAAAAAGGCATTTCATGCCTTATCTCTCTCTTTCAAGATCTAACAATAGCCACCATGGCTACTACTAGGATTTCACTCCAATTTTCAACAATAAGCTAGGGTTTGTTTTGGATCATTTATGGTTTCACTGCCATTTGTTTCATGGGTTCAAATTTGAGCATGAATTTGGGGAGGAGGCACATTTTTAATGCCAATTTGATTTGTTTTTAATATCCTTATGCTATGCTTAATAAATATACACATTTGTGTATATTATGTTTATATATATATGTATACTTTATTATATTATATTATATAAATATATTTAACATAAATATTATTAAAAATTTAACATAAAAAATGACTATGAAATTATTTATTATTATTATTTGATAATGTAAACTTTAGGTTTTACAAGGACCTGGAACCACAAGAGTGTGTTACATAAGTTTAAACATTCCAACTAGGGCTGATAAACCAAAAAGTTAAAAATAGTACTTAGAGTGGAAGCAAAAAATAGGAAAACTTGGTAGAACTAGGAGGAAGGTCCCTTTTGAGGGTCATCAGCTTCAATAGTGTTCTTCATCGAGATGGTTGGTTTGTCCTTTGAAACTTTGGCTCAGGTGTTGTTTTTGAGGCCTTAATCTATTTCATCAGGGAGGATCACTCTGGATCATTTTTTACCTTTTACCTACATGAGAGATTGTTTGGGGGGCATTCCCTTGGGGGAGCCTTGGGGGGATTTTAAAACCTTAGGTGAAGTCATAACAAGGGGATGTGGGGGTTGAGAAGAGTAAATAAAGACCTAGATATTTACTTTGGCCTATCTATGTAATGCATTATAATCTTAGATGAGTTTGGCCAAGCCAAAGCCTACTTGTTGCACCTTATAGTTAAAGTTTTCTAGTAGTTATTTGTTTCTTTCCATTTTATCTGTAACCATGGACTTCCCTTTCTAGGATAATTTTTTAGGGGTCCCTATTTCAATAGGTTTCAGTGTGGGAATAAATAACAATTTGAGAGGGAGGTCATCTGGGGGGACTGTGATAAGCTATTCTAGGGGGTGCAATTAGAAGGCTGATGGGATCCCTTGGTAGGATCCTCCATCAAGGAGTCCTCCCTAGAAGAGGAAACCATAGGGGGAAATCATAATATAAAATGTCTTGGCCATGCTTAATAAGGAGTATCATACCTTGATGCATAATGGGATTGGTATTATTTACTTGGTGAAGTTGGGTATTGCTCTCAAGGGACTTAAGCAAGAAATAGGGAAAACTAATTTTATACCCAATGAAATGATTGAGAAGTAGAAAATGGTGGGAGAACATTAGTGTATATTTACCTTCAAACGTCATATATTGCATGATCTGAAGGCAAATTTCTAGCCAATAATATGGGAGGTCAGCCTGTGAGAACCCTTTCTTGTCTGTCTACATGAAATCATTTGTTCAGAAGAACCATTGTAGGGACTCTTGCTTTTTTGACTGGTATTATTATTATTATTATTATTATTATTATTATTATTAAAAACTAATTAGATAACTAAGAAATAATATGAAATATTATTGGTTCCATACTTTTCATTACTTACAAACTAAAATAATACGCTGATATATTTTAATTTCCAAACTTCTACCTATGAAATATTAACATACTTCAAGTCTTAACAATGAAATTTATAATTATTCTTCCCTTTTGAAACATAAATAAAAGTATAAAATCATTTCTCAATTTCAAATGTAGGGAGAAGAAGCAATGAGAATGAAAGCCAATATTTTTTATTATAATGAGAACAACAATAAATAGGCTTCCATAATTTACAACATATCCTATGTTTTCTTTCACTTTCTTATTCATCCAATTAAACTAGTAAAAAATGAATTTTCCTTTCATAATCACATTCTATCAATGTTTGAATCAAACAAGAAAGTGTGAATAGGGGAAAAAAGTGTCATAACAAGAGGGTTGTAAACAACACCATTCCTTCAAACCATAGAAGTTTTGACATGACACAAGAGGCATTAACAATTCATAAATTAATCTTCTAAAAAATATCATGAAGAGACACCTTCAACTAACAACTCAAAGAAACTCAAATTCTCAAATATTTACCTAAACCATCAAAAATGTAAAGTCTTCATAGGGTGTGAAAACATAGGTGTGGACTACTCACCACCAAACCAAATACATTATTATCACATAGGAGATGTTATCAAAACACTAAGCCCAAATGTACACATATACAACCACTAACATATCTAATCTTGGGTGATGGAGAGCCAAGATAGTTTATAGGTATCCATAGTAAAAAATATTCACACAGTGAAATGCACCTACATAAGCCACCATCACATTAATTTCACAACACAACACGCAAGTTTTGAGGGCCCAAAGATTTCTCTTTAAAACTTAAGAAAGTGGTTATA
>JARHVA010002722.1:1082500-1137500 GCA_037957365.1 Torreya grandis
CAAAACAATATTTACCTAAATTTCCAATAAAATGTAAAATTTTTTGTTAAATTATACAAAATTTAAATGTATTAGTAGTAAAATATATGATTTTATCTTGAAATCACCCATAATTAGATAATTGTAAAAAAAATCCTATTTATTATATTTTTCAAATAATTTTTGTTAAGGAAACACATGAGACATAAGACACTAATATTCATCACCAACCAATCACTTTTATTCATTAGTCGACACTACGAAACTCAAAAAAAACTATTATTAATAAAAAAAACACCCAAATGTGACACAAACATATCATATTGTGTTTATATGTAGACACATAAAATTAACATTAAACTAAAATTGTGCACTTGTGACCACTCTTTTACACACTTAGCTCTATACCTATCTTAGTACCCTTTTGGTCACTTTTTACCACCTTGAACACTCTTCTCAGTTGATATATGAACCTTAGACACCTTTTAGGCCATGCCTAACCCTCAACATGGTAAAATGACCCATTGGATAGATGCACCCTTGGGGACTACATCACACCATTCTAGCATCCTTTTTCCCACTCATGTCTTCCTACCAAATAAAGGCTAATTTTCTACATTCAAAGCTACAGGAAGGTTGGCCTATGTCCCTAATGAGCCCCATTTGAATGATTTTAAATAACATGGCTATATAAACACTTTTTAGACCATTTTTCACACAAGAGGCTTCCACACTTAAAAATCACCAAAATCACACTCACATTAAGAGTAAAATACCTATTTAAACCAATTCTAATTGCATACAACTCTAATAGCCCATATTTAAAGTTTGAATACATTTCATAGGTCATGATTCATGGTTAAGGCATCTAATCACATGAGTATTTCACCAACATCTAGCATATTGAACCAATAATTAACACACAACTATAGCATGGAAGTAAAACATGAAGTTTGATACCTCTTTAGAGTATTGGTATGTAAGAAACACTCAATACATGGAGTGTTGAGGTCTTGACCAAATTTAGTTGTTAAATCCCTTTTCCCCATTGATTTCTATTAGTATTCAAATGTTAATGAACTAGGATTTAGAATGAAAATCAACCACATAATGGTCTACATAAGTGATTATAATCTCCAACACTAGACATAAACTCTACAGATGAAGGCTTAGAGAACTTATAAACCCTAATTTCCTCACTACAAGTAGACATGATTATTCTAGGTTGGACATGAGCACTACCCCTTTAGTTTCCTCTTCCCAATGCTTTTGTCTAGGCTCATATCTAGTTCTAAATTCCACATTTTAGTCACTAGACCTCTTTGCATGGTGAGTTTTAGAACTTGATTCATCTTGGAGGCATAATTTATAGCTAAGTCTTTTGTTTTATCCTTACACTTTTTTATTTTTAGTAAGTTTCTAGAAAATTGTAGTTCCAAATCAGGGAATGTTAGTATTGTTATATTATTTTCCTAATTTACACAATAGTGTTTTCATCTAGGTTTTTTACATAAATCCTAAATTTTAATACAACATATTGGTAAACCCACTTATTATCAAATATTGTAAACCCTGACTTCTCATTAGTATTCCCTTTTGGTTTTATTTTTATAATAAAGTTTTATATTTTTATTTTCCTTATTTTTTGTAATTCATCGTGATTACCCTGACTAAGCCCATCTATAGGTTCTTAGTGCAAAGTTTCTTGGTGATATTTACATGTTCCTTGCATATTATTCATAAAATATTTCACATGTATGTAATCCCATTGATTCATCATATTAGGGCACAAATTACATCTTTTATTGGTCCACCCCATATTGATGCACCATTATAAAAAGATTATTGTTGTATGGTTTAGTTTGAATTACAACTAGTTACTACTATATGTCAATGAAATTAGAGGGTTTTTTTTCCCCCTCATGCACCTAGACCCTCCAACTATTTTCTCTCATATCCCAATTCTACTATTCACCCTAGGATTATAGTAGATCCTACACTCCATGTTGTTGTTACTAGATGAAGTTCGGGTACCCCATTAACCAAGATAGGAGGAACACATTCAATGTTTTTTGCCTCATCCCCAACTCAATCTAATGAGACCAAGAGATCAAGCTAGATAATATGATATTGTTTACCAATTGAGGAGTACACCAACTAAGATTTCTATGTTAGAGTTGCTTTAAAAGGATACTATTATTAAGGACATTATTTACCAAGCATTGAATTAAACATCCATGTATAAATACTACTATTTTTTACCTCTTCCATGACTATTCATAGTGTGTTCACTTGCATGATTTATTTTTCTTAGTGATGACTTGTTGTTTCCTTAGCATTATTATTTCATTCTCTCACCTATTTGCAGTTGGAAAGATTTTTATTATAGGTCATGTGAAGTTTTTTATTAATGTGTCAAGGTTGAGTGAGTTAGTCTATTTAAACAGTGTCATCTTATGCCTCTTTTTTAGTCCTCCTATCCTAAACATTCATCACAACCTCATAATGAAATATTGATGTGAGAAGATGAAAATTAGAGAAGTTTATGTTTGGTTAGCCCCTTGTTCTCATCTGTAACATGCATTTGGTTAGTATTCATCAACTAATTTGGTGTATCAACTCCTTTAGGATAGTTTAATTTTAGTTTTCTCTCTAGGTGGTACATCAAGGGATTTAGCCCTATCTATAGATTCACCTCATTATTAGATATGTTGTGAATAATTTTAAGACCTTAATGATGGTATTTATTTGGAAATGATGATTTTCCACCACAGTCAACCATTGATCATAATTTACTATTATTTATACAAGCTCAAATCAATAATACAATAATTAAAAGAGTTTTAATTGACAATGGTTTAGGAATTAATATATTTGATCTCAAATTTGTAAAAATAACAAGTATCAAAATGGTACACATTCAAAATAAATAAATGAATATCAAAGGATATGATGATGTACCATACCAAGCTTTAGGTTGTATCCTTTTGGATATTATGGTGGGGCCAAAAACCCTATCTACACAATTTTAAGTAATGATCAATCATTTGAATTATAATTTACTATTAGTTGGGCCATGGATAAAGTCCATGGAGGTTGTAACTATACCATGTACCGATGTGTCAAATTTATCCATGATGGATATCTATGCACTTGTCTAGCTAACAATCAACCCTTTAGATATTCTAAAGTTACAAAACTTACTTCTAAGAGTTCATCACCATTAGGGTGATACAGGTGCATGTATATAATATTTAAATTTTACAAATTTTGGTATTAATTATGTTTTATGGGTCATATCTTTTCCATTTTGATTTTTTCATGCTTCACTTTGCATTGTAATAATCATTTTGTCTTGTTTCTAATTTTCCCATCAAAACTGAAATTTGAATTTTTAAACTAGTTATAGGAGTTTTCAATTGTTTTTGTCACTTCTAATGTTTGTTTTTATCTTGATAATTTATATGTGGGGTAAAATTAGGTCCTAGGCATGATTTATAATAATTCAAATGTCCTAAACCTTATATGTCTATGTTAACCTTACTTAAGAGTTAAGTTTTAAGTAGGGTTACAAAGAATTTGTTAGGTAGTTTGATAAACTATAGGAGTTGAAATGAAGAGTGGAGGATAAGGAGATATAATGTACATGGGAAGAGATTATAATTCAATAAAATAGATAAGAAGCATCAATATTTTGAAAAAAATAAGAATTCTATCAAGATAAGGATGTCAAAATAAGATTGTATAAAGTTTACATTCAAAACACAATAAAAGGACTATCTTATTCAGTTTATATTAAAATATATTACTTTTGTATTATTATAAGTGAATTATATTGATTTTATGGAACCCTATTTCATATTTTGGAACATATTTTATTCATATTTTAGGCTTAAGAACAACATCAAATTTTTGGTAGTCTAGAAATGTGCAGGTATAGTCACAAAAAATTGTTTTATTCACTTTTTAAGATTATTCAAAAACTCAAATTGGATGAAAGGGTAGGTAATGATGGGGAATATTTCCTATAAGATAAATAATTTAAAAATAGTTCACTAAATTCAAATTTCACTAAAATTATAGCTTTCAACCTATGTAAAAGCTTATTAGGGTATAATGAATAAAATAATTATAACTTGAAATTTAACCATTTAAAATTAAAAAAAAATTATAGAAAGGTGAAATAGGATATTTTTGAGGTGTTAAAATTGGTTTTAAGGTGATTTGACATATTTATATAAATTTATCCTAAAAACTTAGTCTATAGGCCTAGAAACTAGGCTCAATGTTGGAAGAAGGTTCAAATGAATATGATGAGTTGAGATAACATCAAGTAAATGAGAATAATGATTTTATAACAATAATAATCATTTTTTTGATCTCAAGTTTACATAAATAATGTCAATAAGGCTTTTAGACCTATTTTATTATTCAAGCAAGCTACAAATTGATTCTTCTTTTACCCATCACCATCATAGGAGCACCTTAACCTACTATAGTGCCACCACCAAAAATTATTCCCATAGAAAAAAATGCATACATATTAGGTGGGAGATTATAGTATATATATTACTCAACCACCATCCACATGCACGTTTGCACCACTAATGTCACCACCCAGGGTGGATAATGAGGAATATATGCAATAGTTACCTTTACTAATAAATTCAGAGAACCTCAAGGATTTTTACATCAAGAATGTTGATAGTGATTTTGAGGATACTTATAAAAGGAAAACAAACATAACTCCAATGAACATGATGACTATTTGGGTGGTTTGAAGTTTACACCCATGTGCCCAGGAGAATACTAAGATGATTCTAAGGCCAATATAATAGTACATAAAAAAATAAAAAAGGTATTTATTGCTAATACACATAAGGGAAATAAAATTTATTACCATTTGGATACCACCCACATATAATTTTATAGACATTATCAAATTTTGTAAACAATATCACATGTATGGATATTAAACAAGTTATTAGAATACACACAAACAATGCACAATATAGATTGCATGCGATGCTAAAAAAATTACTTGATATGGAATTGATAGCCTTGCCAATGGTACACCAAAAATACATTAAGAACTTATCAAATTAGGATGGTAAGTCCTTTTTTCATTTTCATAAAATTGAAATACATACTATAAATACATGTTTAATATTACAACACAAAATTGCAAATTATAAGTTAAGGGAAGTATATAGATCATAAATCCACCATATAAGCCAATCAAGGCCCCAAAATAGCTTCAGACATGCATAAACTATAAACATTCTAGGAACAATGATTTGACTGATTTAGGGTTTTGTTGAGAATCAATATCAATAACATATATCCATTGATGAGGACTCAAATCCCAATACATTTACACTTGAATTTTTACAATAGATAGGGCATGATAGTGATGAGTTAAAACATGTTATATTTTCCTAAGATTCCATAAGACACTTTACAATACTAGTTTCATGTGGTCCAAAGGTGGTGAACACACTATTGTTCATTATGAACATAGGAACTCAGATAAAGGCTACATTTGGTAGCACATGGTTCTAATAATGGATAGCACATAAATATGTCTCACATTTAGGTTTGATGGGTACATATTTCATATTATCCATATCGGTTTTGATGACAATCAAAGATTATATAATGAGGAAATAATATCTAGATTGATATATCCCCAAAAAACACATAAGGCATCTTAAACAATTGAACAACACACTATTCATGTGCACAAATTTCAAATAAATACCAAAGATAGTTATATTTAGAGAGTATGAGTGGTATGATGACCAAAATGATTATTTATTTGAGTTTAGCCAGATCAAGTATCTAACACTTGATAATATACCATAAGATCTACTTTTTGATTATCCACATCCCTTAGATGTGTTATTTGATGTTGAGATCATTATATTATATTTACATTCATAAATATCCTGAAAAATATAAAACTTGTAAAATATTGTAGAAAATAACAAAAACCAAGACTTATGCATGCTTATATATACTTTTTCATACATCATTTCAATTGTTCATAGTATTACATATATGTTTTAGATAGTTTTATATCATACATGATTCACGAATGCATATGAGTCATTGTAGATTCCATAGAATATCATTTCTAAAACTAGTTATAAGTGATTTTACTATTACAAAGTTAGAAATTGTATTTAGATAGGAGCATTAAGGAGGATATGAACACAATTATCTAGTGTCTCTCACCCCACTCTTGTCCTAGTGAGCTTAGATTATCATTACTCAGTATCAAAATTCATAAAGGATTCCTATAACATGTACATTCATTAGCTAACTCATTGGGGCTATGGTGAACATAAGTTTTATCCTTATTTTACCATATTATCTTACTTATATGATCAATACTCTAAATTATATTACATATTATGATATTAATCAATCACTATCATTGTGATATACTATTACATAACTAAGTTATTGAATATTTCTCAAATTACAACTTAGCTATTTTTACTCATAATACATAGTCATGCATGCTTTTTATATTATTTTCCTAGCTTCGTATCTTGTATGTATTTCCTTATTTTATTTAAGGACATTTGAATATGTCATTATCGTATGGATATAAACCTTTACATCTCTAACTCTATGTATATGAAGACATTTGAACTTGTCATTTTTTGTGTCTTCTTTCCATGTATGGACATTTGAACACACCCTTCTTTGTGGCTCTAAGCCAATATTTTTTTAATGTCTGCATGTGAGGTAATTTAAACATGCCTTTGTATGTTTATTATATTTGAGTGAGTGACATTTAAACATGTCCATTTTTCTGGCCCCTTGGCCTTTTGTTATATGTTTTGTGTGATGTGTGTGTACTCTTTGATTGTGTGCAACATTGCCATGAAATTTTGATTATTTCTTTGCTCATATTTGGATGCCATGATAAACATCATGCACACAAACCATTTCAATTACATGATGGACATCATGCATTCCTCCCTAATAAGTTATATTTAACATTATATACTCAGTTAATCAAATTATATATGTTATTCATTGTCACATCTATATAGGCACACTTACTGTGAATGTTTATTTTCAATGTGTCTTACATCAATACTATGCTCATTTTACATACACAATAATGGCATGTTTTTCCATGATGTCATTATTACTCATATTTACACTTTTTACATCATAAAAACATATTGCATAACCTTTTATTTTGAGTTAAGTTATTACAAAGGCTCAACAACTCACCTCAAAAGAAGGGGAAATCATAGAGGTTTGTCTTATAGACTTAACCTTCCAAGATCAATACATAGATAGGATTTAACAATGACTATAACAATTGGCACAACTTTAGCTTAGAAAATTCATATAAAGCCATGTTGGATAGGAGCACCAAATTGGATAGAAAGCATTGCTCTAGTGCCCTTTCCATCACTATTGTCCAAATACTTAAAAAATAAGCATTTTAAAATTTTATTAGAACTTAAGTTTACTTAGATCAGTATTTAGTACTTTCACAGTATCATTTTCCAAAATTACTCAGAGTTACATAATTTATCTCATATTTTCTCAATTTGGTGGAAACCATGCATGACATGTTGTTATAGTATGGAACATAGGTTTCTTCTCAAAATCACAATTATTTTAATTAATCTTAAAATATATGAACTAGATATTAGTTGGGGGCATGTGCATGCCATATTACTTCCTCATTACTCAAGTTTTGCACTAGTTTTATAGATGAAATGATGATTTGTGTCATTATCCATGATGTATACACCAAACTTGGATTATAATTAGTAATTTACATAGTTTTTACACCAATTTTACACCATTTATACACTATAATTGAACCTTATTCCATCTACAATTGTTGATTTTCTATTTCCACTAGTATCTACACCAATTTTTACACTAGAAATATCTATTGGGATTCATATAACGATTCTAAATTATCCCACTAATATAGGATGATGATGATGATGGATTCAAGCACAACTTTATTTATTTAGCATACCCACTTATTGATGAGGATTGGGGCATGCACATTCAAAACTAAGATTTTCAATGTTAATAAAAACATACAACATGACATAATCATTAGTTTTTACACCATAAAATCATAATGGTTCAAATACTAAATTAGCTATATTAATTCCTTGTCACTCTCTAGTTTTTTATGATTATTGATCTTAAGCAAATACTGATATTACATATGTTTCATTGTAGGTTTGTGTTAAGTGAAATTCAACATTATGGCCTACATCTAGAACTCCTTCCTACAGGGAAGTTTAGGTATGCACTCTTTTTCATTTTACTATAGTAATTTTTTTTTGAATTACTAGAATAAAAGGGGGCCAAATATGGACATGAAAAATTAACATTTAGCTGAAATTGTGCACTTGTGGCCACTCTTTTACACACTTTAGCTCTAGACCTATCTTAGGGCCCATTTTGATCATTTTTGACCACATTGAACACTCTTATAAGTTGATAGATGAATCCAAAATATATTAATACCTATACCTATCAACCTTAGACACCTTTTAGGCTTTTCCTAACCCTTAACATGGTAAAATGATCTATTAAATAGGAGCGCTCTAGGGGACTACAACATATCGCTTTGGTATGCTTCCCACTAAATGATGACTAATTTGACAAATTCAAAGATATAATAAGGTCAATGTATGTCCCTAATTAACCCCATTAAAATTATTTTTAATGATATGAATATATAATCACTTTTCAAACCATTTTGCACAAAAGAGGTTTCCACATTGAAATGCACCAGAATCACACTTGCACATTGAGAGAATAGTACCTATTTATCCTAATTTTGATTGCATACAACCCTAACGATATATAGATCATGTATAAATACATTTAATAGGTCACAATTCACAATTAAGGCATTTAATGAAATTGATAATGCACCAACATATAACATATTATACTAGTTATTTACACACCACCATAGCATGGGAGAACTACAAGTAATTTGATCCCTTTTCATAGTATTGGTATGCAAGTAATGATCAACACATGGGGTTTTTATATATTTCCCAAATTCAACTATTGATCCATTTTTATACATTGATTTGCATTGGTATTTACATGTCAAAGAGATATGGTGTTGAAATAAAATCAGTCACATACTGGTCTTCATAAGTGATCATAAGCTCATGCACCATAAAATCTATAGATAAAGGCATAAAAATCTCAAAAACCTTGATTTCCTCACTACAAGTGGATAGGAGTACCCTAGGTTGGATAAGAGTTCCACCCCTATAGTTTCCTCTTCTTAGTGTTGTTGTCTAAGAGGAAATCCAATTTTAAATTCTTGATTCTAGTCACTAGACCTATTTGCACAACAAGTTTAAAATATTGACTCCTCTTGGAGGCACAATTTATCTCTAAGTATTTTGTTTTCTCCTTACACTTTTCTACTTTTAGTAACTTTCTAGAATACTATAGTTCCAAATCAATGAAATTTATCATTTTTATATTATTCTCTTGATTTTACACAGTAGTGTTGTCATCTATGATTTTTATGTAAATCCCAAATTTGATAAAGCACTATACTAGAAATGAGAGATAAGACTTAGATAAGAGGGGTATAAAATAGGCGAAGTTAAGTTTTTATTTGTATTAACAAATAATTCTTACTAATAATAAAAAACATAGAGTTGAATCCATGAAGGTGTGACCATTAAGAATAAGACAAAAATGATTACTAAATAGAGAATAAAACCTCAAATTTAAATTACACATAAATGACTTGAGGACAACATGTTGATATACACCATTAAATATATTTTCATGTTTTAATGTTAGTCATTCATACAGATCCAGTGATCATAAATAATCAGGGATTATTGAAACCCTTGTGTTAAGGGTATTCATGAAACCCTTTTTTGAAACTCAAAATTTTGTCGAGCCAAATGTTAATCTATCAATTACAGATCTTCTCCACACTTTCCGTTTCAATATTATAGTGATTATCTTGAATTATGGATATATTATCTTGTAATCATATCACATATCTTCTCATCATACCCATCTCTAGATAAATAGGGGTAGGGATATTGAGACCCAGTTTCAATATACTTTTAGATATGTGTATGTGGTAGGCATCCATACTTGTGCCTATCATTATGCCCCACCCTATTAGCACCTATCACTTCCAATAGTATTTAAAACCCCTTAACCCACAAATAGACCATGTTATAATAGTCTACATTTTAAGGGTTTAAAAAACCATAATACACACTCACGTGGTATTTTTCAATTCCATTAATGAATCCCATATGAACCATACATGACCTAAGATTTATTATTTTTTATAATTTAAAATTATACTGAACAATTAGACTATTGATATGTGTTTTATCATGCATAAAAATGGGTAAAGGAAAAGGGAAGTTGGTCTTTTATTTTTCAAACCCTCCAAACACTAGTTTATGTTGATGAATGTTTTGACACACATAAAAACATATTAGTGTTTTTTTACACCCACTTTTTAGGGCTTTCTAGTTACAAAAATCCTAAGGCATAAGTTACAAATGTGACTCATAAGAGTTATAACATTGGGAATAACTTGGTGACCCTGTGGATTGATAACACTCATGGGATGACAATATGTATACAATAGCCTTATTAAAAACTACAAATCAATCTTGCACCAACTATTGTACTAAAAAATTATATTCTAACAAATTTCAAGTAAATTAATCTGCTATGATATATGTTTTGGTTCCATTCATTAAATAAACTTAAAAATAGGGATGGGTATAGGAAAAACAAGTTTGAGTTCCAACCATAAAACTAATCTAAACTATTATCAAGTACAAATAATAAAAAAGTAGTGTTTAAATACATTATAAAACTGAATATTTATTAAACATAGTGTACAAACTCAAATTTGTAAGACATATTGAATTTATGAAAAATATTTACGTTTCTTCACCAATAGAATATTATACTTAATTGAAATACAAATCATCAATTTAAATATATTTTCCAAAATTTCCTTATAGATTATGAATTGCATATCACTTTCATTCATTTAAATAAAAATGACCTAAACATATTTAAAAATTGATTAAGATATCACATCACATATTAAACTCCAAAAAACTTATGACAAACACAATTTATTAAATGACCAAGACTTATATTATTAATCATTTTTTAGATAAATATTTAATATTTGTTCATCCATTTTACTATGTGGAGAAAGGGTTCATCCTCCCTTAAATATTGAAACATCTATATTTTATTATAGAAAATCAATGGGTTTGTATATATTTTATCAAAGTTTGGAAAATAAGTGAATTAATTACCTAAATGAAATAAAATTTTGCATAAAATTAGATTACTACAGTAGAGCTTACTAAATTTGGAAATATGCTAAAATGGTAAAGTACCAAGGAAATATAGCTTAGCTTTAAAACTAGAATATGAGACTGTCTAAGACTGAAATTGACTAGGAAGTTGTGTTGATTGATTGCAGATCCAAAATAAAGTTTTGAAAGATCTCTAAAAAATAGCACTATATCTAGACAAGGGCACATGGAATTGTTATCCTTAGGAGTATCAATGTCCTATATATGATGGGTCTCTAATATTTATTTGATAGGTTTGCCTTCGCTTGTGTGTTCTTTTGATACTATGAGAGCCTTTGATTCATTACAAAAACCACTATGTATATTATCCTCACTTCTAACCTTACCTAAATAGATCAAGAGGACAAATGCAATCATGGGGTAAAATTGGATTAGTGTTTAAATTTATTGTTGACGTCAACACCCCTTGTGTTGAGTGTTATTTACATACCAATACTCTAAAGAGGGATGAAACTCCATGTATTTCTCCCATGCTATAGTGGTGTGTGTGAAAGATTATTATAAAATGTTAAATGTTGGTGTAATCATGGTGTGATTAAATGCTTCAATTGTGAAATTTGACATTATAAGTGTACTCAAACCTTATCTCAAGGATATTAGGGCTATATGTATTTATAATTGGGAGAAATAGGGGATTATATCTTAATGTGTAATTATAATTCTAGTATTTTTCAATAGGGAAGCCTCTTGTGTGAAAAATGGTTTAAAATTTAGCTTTATAATGATATTTTGGGGATTCCTTCAGATGGGGATTGCTAAAATTGTAAGGATGACATATTAAATGAATTTGAAATTGATAAATTAGCTATTATTTGGTATGAGGATAAAAGCGATGGAACTAGACACTGTTGGGGAATGTTATTTTCCAATTGACGAGTTGTTTTATTAAGAGAAAAAGTTATTGGTCTGGGAGTATGGAATATTTTATAGATAACCCTTAACTATTTTTCATGAGGTATAGTAAAATTATTGTAAAATAATTTTACTTATAAGAATGGGTCATCCAAGTGGGAAAAAGAAAGAAAGTGGTAATAAGGTCGTAGAATAAGGCATGAGATAATTGTGTAAAGAGGGTGGTCATAAGTGCACTATTTTCTTTGAAATGTTAGTTTATGTGTTTACATTTTATACCCCTTTTATTATAGTAATAAAAAATAGTGAAAGTACTAGATTAAAATGAAAATGTGCACCTGAACTTAGCTTTGAATAATAATTTAAGATGTAGTCCACAATGTTATATGGTGATTCATGTAAAAAAATATAATGACATATGTATAAAATCAATCCTTACTCAAGATAAAAATAAATAAGTATAAAAAATAAAACTTATATATTTTAATAATAAGGAATAAATACACTTGATTGGGTACATGAACTATTGTGTTTTCTAGTGCAAAAACTAGTGATTGTAGAGGGTAAGACCCTTGGATATTTCATTTTTTATTGAAAATATTGGATTAGATTGTGAATGATCCAATCCTCATTGATAGGTGAGTGTGCTTAAGAAATCAATGTTTGATTGACTCCATAATTGCATACCCAAACTAGTGAAGTATCTTTAGAATCCTTGTATGTATTAAAATAGTTTGTTTTGGTGCAAAAATAATGTAAAAGGTGAAAAACCACTGTATAATGAATAAGGTTCATTTTTGGTTCAAAATTGATGAAAAATATAGTATTATCTAGGTTTGGTGTATACATAATGGGGAATGACAAAAAATTCCATTCTATTTATGAAACTAGTGTAAAACTAAGAAAGGAGCTAGTCATATGCAGTGCAGATGCCCCTACTATGATATTTGGGTGTATATTGATTCTAAGGATAAGTAATAATAATTGAAATTCTGAGAAAAATATGTCTACTATCTTATAACATATTCTACACATGATGCCCCCAAACTAAGAAAATTTTAGGCAAAACCTAAGTTTTTTCTAGTAATTAAATCTATATATATGCTAATTGTTTTATATTACCTATGATTAGAATAATTTATGGAAATAAATATATTATGTGTATTTGGATAACAATGCATAATTTTGGATAGGTCAAGGATGTGTCATTGACTAAATGTAGTGATACTATCTAAAATTTATTTATAGGTCTAGACTATTATCCATTATGTAAGAAATGTGAATTCTTATCTTTATACTACACTGTAAGAGATTAGTCCTTGATACAAACCACTATATATGCCCCTCTTTTGAGGTGAGTTGTTGAGCCTATGCAATAAATTAGCTCAAAATAAAAGGTTAAGAAAGATGTTATGGATAGATGTTAATCTAAGTAAGAATGATAACATGGAGGATCATGACATCATCATATATAAAAATAGAGCAAAACAGTAATGTGAGTTGCATGTACAAACAAGCATCAATAGTTACATTGTCAAGATAAATATTAGCAATTATACATGCAAATAAGTGATAAAAAATAAGTAATAAAAGTAGAATAGAACTATTTGGGGAGGGATGCATGATATCCATCATTGCATTATAAGGATGAGAAGATGCATGATGTCCATAATGGCATTAGAAACTAAGAAAACTAAGCAAATGAGTGTCATGTCCATGACACACACAAATGAAGAGTACACATAAAAAACACAAAAAACATAAGATAATGCCAATGGGCCACATATAAGGGACATGTTCAAATGTCATTCATATTAATAGAATAATAAAATGAATGATTTGAGCCACACAAAAGGACATGTTAAAATTTATGCATGTTAAAATAGAGAATACATATGATCCATGAAGCGTGAAATAAAACATGAAAATCATGCATGAATACATGTAATTGATCAACATAAATAATTTTTAACACTATTATATTTAGTAACTTAGGTAAATGGTAAGATATAAATGTGTAAGTGATAAATATCAATAAATTTTATGCAATACAATGAACTCATGTATGGATAATAAGAGATAACCAAATAAGGATAAAAATTCTATATATTATACCTCAGTGAGCTTATTGATGTATAAACAAGATATAAGAGGCATGTGTCTTGTTTGGATCTGAGAACTAATAGCATGTGCTCACTAGGGTAGGGATAGTGGGGTAGGACAATAACATAGGGTGTCCTTATCTGAACAAGATATTGTTTTCTATTTGTAGTTTTTGAGTCTGAGATAGTGACATAACCTAAAACTAAGTCTTTAAATGGAAACTTGTATGCTCTACATTCACTCATGTATACTTTTGAATCATTCATGATATGAAACTGGATTGAAATAAATACTGAATACTTGATATAAAAAATTAACTTATGCAAATGAACTAAACATAAGTATGCATAGGACCGGATTTTATATTTTTTGGAATATTTTACTTTATTTGTATTTGTGTATATAAAAAATATGATAATCAAAAAATAAATTAAAACATCCAAAGGATGTGGATAATCTAAACATGGATTAGTGTAATATCATTGAGTACTTGATACTAAATCTTGTCAAACTCTCATAGATCATCATCATAATGGTTATCATACCAATCGTACTCTATAACTATAGCCTTATCTTTTGCCTTTGTCTAAATATTGTGAAAGAATATAACATGTTGCTCTATTATTTAATAATCCTCATGGAGTATTTTTAGATAAATAAAATTTGATATTTGATTATAATTTTTGAATATGTGATTACCATTGATACCATCATGGAGAATATAAATTATGCTATCCTCAAATTTTTATGTGAAGTTATTATAACCTATTAATTATAGATTTCATTTCATGTAAAAATGTTTTAACCAATTCATTTTGTATCTGATTTCCCATTTACATAACAAGTAACAACATGTCCATAACTTTGGGGCCGCATGTGACTAGTATTATAATATTACATATTGAATCTTGATAGTAAATAGCTTCATGAAATTAATTTTGATCATGCCTTATGTGATAAAGGAATTCAAGTGTGCATAAAATTGGCTCTATTTTCTCATCTATTTCCACATTTTTTATATATCCATTTTCAATGAAGACTTGAATAGTGAAAGGATTCCTCCTGGAATGCTTTTAGTTTCTATGTATGTGATCCTATTGTTAATCCGTAGCAGGTTGTGGTGTGGGTTGTATAACCTGAATGGTTCCTTTAGCCTTATATTTCTAAATTTTATGATATAATGATGAACATGTATCTATATCATGCCCTATGCTTTTGTGAAAATAATAAAATGGATTTACTTAGTAAGTTTACACCTATTAGTAGATCTATGCCATACTATTAGAAAAGTAATTAATTCCCTATCAAGTAGCATATGTAACAATACATGTGGCCCAACCTATATAGTGTGAGATTGTATTCAAATAAATGTCTCTGTATCCATGAGTTACACATTATTTACTAAATTTATTAATGGTGATATTTTCATACTTGCAATGCATTGATCTATGTATTATGCCTCCCAATCTCTAAAAGTATTAGATTTGACAAAAATGACATTCCATGGGACACCTGATACAACTATATGCTATGTAGTAACTATATGGTAACATATACTATTTACTTTATCAACATTTTAAGAATTTTTTTATTTATCTATAGGCACTAGAATGATTGCCTTTGAATCATATTTCTATTCACTTAGGCCAACCAGTGTAAAATTCAAACCACATAAATAATCATCAATGTTCATTGGTATTATATTAGTGTCATCATCAAAACTAGCATCATAATCATCATCAATGTCTTTAATAGATATGATATTTTGATCTTATAAATTGATTAATAAAGGTAATTCTTGTATATTTTCATTGTAGTCCACCTTCTGAGGTGAAAGCTATGGTTCTGAGCTATTTCTAGATTGAAAATTTTGATCATGTGTACTAGACTCACCAACCTCATATGTGTACACTTTTTATATAAGAATGATTTTTAGTGGTGGTACTATAGTATATTGAGGTGACCCTAAATATAATGAACTCTTAGTAGTAGACTCTATAATCTTACAATATCTGAATGGTTGATTATCTTCTGAGCATGTATATAACTATCAAACATGGGGAAGTTTGAAACACTAGTGTGAAGTTGAAGGTACAACTTCCATGTCATGTATCCATGGTCTAACTAATAGTAAATTGTAATACAAATTATTAGGCATTACCTATAACTATGTAGATAGAGTTTTGGGATCTATCATAATATAAAATGTGATAGAACCCAAAACTTGGCATGACAAATCATCAAGCCCTTTCTTATTCTTATATGTATTTTGAATGATATACATGTTAATGCCCATTATTTGTATAAATGTAAGACTCAAAATATTTAACCCTAAACCATTATCAATTAGAACCATTTTTTTTTGTAGTTTTGATTTTAACTTATATAAATAATGGTAGACTGTGGTAAATAGTTAACTATGAAGGAAAATCCTCATTTCCCAAAGAGATAATATCCTCAATATATTCCTAAGTATTTACAACAACTTCAAAGTAATAATGGTGTGTGCCATGATTCAATGTTTGGTAGAGAATATCCTTGAAAATAGTAGCCTTTTGAAGTAATTCTAGCATGAAAATCTTGGTTGGTGTATTCCTTAATTGACCAACAATATCATATCATCTAGTATTATCAAATAGAACCATTGGATTCAATTGAGGATGATGATAAATTTAATAAATTAGATATTATTTACTTGGTTTATCATGCACCCAACCTCACCTAACAATAATAGCTTAGACCGTAAAATCTAATATACACCTAGGATGAATAGTAAAGGTGGGATATGAGCTAATATAATTGTGAGGTCTAGGGGTAGGAAGAGAAAAAGGATCAATTTGAGCCTTATGGCATCCATTAGTAATAGGTGGTAATTAAAACCTGCCCATGCAAAAATAATCACCATATAACTACTCATTATTAAGCTTCTAACTGATATAGGATGTTATCTTTGACTTTAAATTATGTATCCCTGGGTTTACATACATGCAAAATATTTGACAAGTTATATGCAAGGAAAATGCATGCAAATAACATAAATAAAATTTTAACTAAGAAGTAATAGATAGATTGAATCATGATGAATATATAAATTAGAAAATAAGGAATTTAAAACCCCAATAAAATTATTAAAATTTGAAGAAAATCCTAATGGCAAGATAAGGTGTTTGAAAATGTTCAATAATAAATGGGTTCACTAATACGTTTTGTCAAATTTTGGAAAATAAATGAATTAATTACCTAAATGAGACAAACTACTACATAAAATCAAAATGCTAGAGATATGAAATAAATGATGCAAACTGATTTGAAACTTACTAAATTTGGAAATATGCTAAAAAGGTAAAGTGCTATAGAAATACACCTTAACTAGAAAATTATAATGTGTGACTGTGTCTAAGTCTAAAATTGAATGTGAAGTTATGTTGAATAACTAGGATATAAAATATAATTTTTTTAGGGTTTCTAAACAAGAGCATTATATATAGATAGGGGCATATATCTTTATTATCCTTAAGGATCACTAGTGTCCTATAGATGATGGTACTATAATATTTTTATGATAGGTTTGCCTTTGCCTATGCATTCTTTTGACCATGCATGAGCCTTCAATATATCAAAAAAAACTTTGTATCTTCTCCTTCACTTTTAACCCTAGCTCAATAGATCAAGAAGAAAAATGCAATCATGGAGTAAAAAGGGGTTAGTGGTTGAAGTTGTGCTTGACCTCAATAGCCCATGTGTTGAGCACTCCCTGAATACCAATACTAAGAATAGGGATAAAAATCCATGTAGTTCTCACATGCTATAGTGACGTGTATGAAATACTGGAGTAAAATTAAAAATGTTGGTGTAATCATAGTGTTATTAAGTGATTCAATAATAAATTGTGACCTTAAAATTATAATTAGATCTTAGCTTAGGGATATTAGGGATGTATGTATTCATAATTGGGAGAAATAATAAATTTTATCTCAATGTGAAATTAAAATTCTAGTGCTTTTAAATAGGGAAGCTTCTTATGTGAAAAATGGTTTGAAATGTGGATTTATAGTGATATTTTTGGAATTCATTATGATAGATATTTATAAAATTTTGGTATGACTCATTAAGTGAATTATAAATTTTAAATTTATCAATTTTATATTATTTGGTAGGAGGGAAAGAGTGTTGGAACTCAACACTTCCCTTGAGTGTTGTCTGAATGGTGTGTTTCTTTCATAATAAAAAAAGTTACTAGTCATGGAGTATGGAACGGTTTGTAAATAAGCCTAAATTATTTTTCATGAGGAATAGGGAAATTATAATGTCATTGGTTTTATTATAGGAATGGGTTATTCACATGGTAAAATTAAGAAAAGTGGTCAAAAGGCCATGGAATACAATGAGCTAAGTGTGTAAAAATGGTAGTCATATGTGCATTTTTAATATTAAATGTTAATTTATGTGTCTATATAAACATCCATTTATAATTTTTATTTTATTAAATATCAATCTAACTTTAAAATAAAAATAATAAAATAAAAACATGCATTGAAATATTCATTTGAGTTGCATGATTTATTCACTAAAGAAAATAATATATACCATCAACCTTAGGTTTTCTCCAGAAAAAAATGTGTTATTTCATACAAAATTCATACCTCCTATGATGTCTACCTAAAATCTTGAAACCTTTAAATCTAGCTATATTTGAAATCTAGTAGGGCCTTCTAAAACCTATAATATGTATTACAACTCCTAGATGTCTGAAACCATTATCAAACATCCTAAAAGTATATATATATATATATATATATATATAAACTTCAAATATTTTATTATAATTAAATATTTATTTTACACACACACACATGCACGTACTAGTTATTTTACTCTTTATTATATTATAGTCAGCCTAGTTTCATTGGTTCCTTTTAAGGTTTCAAGCCATATATATATATATATATATATATATATATATATATATATATATATATATATATATATATGGGTAGTATATCATTCTTAAATGATATAAACACACACACACACACACACACACACACACACACACACACACACACACACACACACACACACACACACACACACACACACACACACATATATGGGTAGTATATCATTCTTAAATGATAACACACACACACACACACATACACACACACACACACACACACATGGGTAATATATCATTCTTAAATGAAATAACACACTCATATTATCTAATTTCACTTGTACTTCTACTCCAAAGTAGTATCTAGAGGACAAAGAGGCTTAGAGTCCTATCTTGGAGCTCTAGTCTTTATTATGGTCTTTGAAGCTCAATATGAGGAGTCATGTCAAGGAGGTGTCCTAGTATTTGGAGTCCTCAACTAATGATACTTATGATTTCATAATTATATTTAAGGCTTCAACCTACAACATCTATTTTAAGGTGCCAATTGATCCAAAGGGGAGATTGAGCCATCAATGAACCCCAAAAAAGGTAAGTATCTCTACCCTTACTCTCTTTCATTTTATTTAATTAGTATATTAGGTATTTATTTATTATTACTATCATGAATTTATGTTTTTATCCTTTCCTATGTTATTTCTTATACTGAATAAGATGGTAAAGATACATGGTTTTTTAGGGTTTTGATTGATCACCTTAGGTTGTATATACTTCCCATTTGATGACTATTGCACCACTCAATTTATTATTAGTTTAGTCTTCATAACTATATTATATTAGGTGACCCTTGTTCTCTAGTTCCTTACATTCAATATCATTATTATAGCCTTGATACATGTTAAAATTAGCTACAAGATATAATGAATCTAATAGAAAGCATAAATAAGAGATAAAATAGTAATAGTAATAAACAATAACTGTGTATTTGAGATAATAATAGAAATGAATAAATCATTTAAATATGATGAATTACTCTGATAATTCAATATTAATCTGATATAGAATACATAAATATCTATTACTTATATAGAGCAAGGCGTGTATGATAAATATTAAGGAACTCACACCACACGTGTAGTCCAACTCATATTTGTCTACATGAATAGTGGAGTGCAACTCCACACTAACAAGATAGGTGTCCAACTTGTGTAAATGATCAACACAAGTTGACTATTAGTTAAACAATCTTATCTTATCTTACCTTGAATAATGGAGTGGAACTCCACTATAACAAGATAAGTGTCTAAGTTAACTACTAGCTAAGCAAGCTTACCTATCTGGTGCAAATTATTAATAAACATAAGAAACTAATTAAAATAAGTAATTAGTGCATCAAAATAATAAATAATAAATACAAGTAAATGTAATAAAGAAAATAAATGCACCAACACCTACCATAAGAGAATCTTAGGTAGGGCTATGTAGATAAGAGTCCTGACAACATGTAGCCATATTAAGTACTATATACAAATAGATGAGGAAAGGAGAAATCCCAAAGAAAAAAAAAGTCCTCCTCAAAATGAAGGTCTAGGAGACCCCCCTAAAAAACTGATATCTCACACCCCCCAAAGAGATCACAAGTGAAGATATTTGCTTTTAGTGAAAGGTTTGGTGAAAATATCTACAATCTGATCCTATGTAGGACAATATTGAAGATCAATGATCTCCACTTGAATCAACTCCTTGATAAAATGCATATGGATCTCTATGTGTTTGGTTCTCTGATGATGAACTATATTCTTTGAGATCTAGATAGTGCTCTGGTTATCATAGTAGATGACTGATGGGTTTTGAAATAGAGCACCAAGCTCAGTGAGAATATTTTGAATCCAAATAGCCTCAGTAGTGGCATTAACAGAGCCACAATACTCAACGTCTATAGATGAAAGAGAAATAGTATTTTGTTTCTTTCTCTACCAATAAATGGGGTCAGATCCAAAGTGAAAGTTGTAACCAAAAGTGGACTTACGATCATCATAATCACCAACCCAATTAAGATCTATATATCCCACCAAGTCTAAACTTGTACCTACTATATAGTGAATCTTGTATCTGATAGTGCCCTGAATGTAGCTCAAAATGCACTTGGTAGCTCTCCAATGAAGCTCATGTGGTGTCTACATAAATCATGAAACCATGATAACTACATATGAAATGTTAGGTCATGTATGAGTCAGATGGATGAGGCTACCTATGAGTTGGTGATACAATGTGGCATCAACCAAGGGAGTGGAATAATAAACCTCAAGTCTAACTCCAGATAAGAAAGGAGTCAGTGTAGGCCTATAATCAACCATGTGAAACTGAGCTAACAAGTTCATGGCATACTTGGGATGTGAAAGTGTAATCCTAAAAGAAGACTATGCTATCTAAATCCCAAGAAAATAATGTAATAATCCCATGTCTGTCATAGAAAACCTATCATGAAGTGCAGTCTTAACACTATTGATGATGGATGTTGTGCTCCCTATAATAATGAGATCAACATAGATCACCAAGTACAATAGTGAATCTTCCTACCATAGAATGTAGACACTCAAATTTGAGTGACATCTTGATAACCCAATGGAGAGAAGAAATGTGTCCATCTTAGAATACCAAGCCCTAGGGGATTGTTTTAGACAATAGAGAGACTTCTTCAAGCAACATACCAGTGAAGAATCCTGAACAAACCCCTATGGCTACTCCATATAAATATCCTCATGAAGATCCTCATGGATAAATTCACTCTTCACATCCATCTAATGTACAAACCAACTATGAGATGCACCAATAACTAGTATCAAGTGAATAGAATTCATCTTAGCAATAGGCACAAGGTTTATGTATAGTCAATGCCTTCTACTTAGAAAAAACCTTTGGCCACTAAGCATGCTTTATACTTATCAATATTGTAATTTGTTACAAAATTATTCTGATATATGCACCTACATCATATTAATTTTCTTCCCTTAGGAAGAGGAACAAGATCCCAAGTATTGTTCCTAATCAATAAGTCATAATCTTCTTCATTCATTGAATCCCACTCAGCTATCCTTGTGGCTTCTTGAAAATAATATGGATCAAAAGTTATGGTAATGTAGGAATGTGGAAGATCATGTTGTGACCATGTTCTCATTCTATCTAATGGATCCCTAATAAGAGGGTCTACATCTGTCAAAGTCTATCTAGTGCATAAAGGCATCAATGGGTGAGGATCTAGAGGAGGAGGAGGAACATGACCTGTTAAACCCTATTAGGGAGGTATTACCCTATCATCCCTGTGAGTAGATGAATCAGGAGTATCATCATGACTACTATCTGATTCTTCCAAGGAATAAGAATGAGAAATGTTAAAAGATACGTCTAAAAGACTTTCTTCAAAGTAAACACTTCTCATAATAATAAGCTCATGTGAATCTAGATCAATGAGTTGATATCCCTTAACACCATTAGGTTTGGATTTATTTTTCTAAATCAAGACACTTGTCTGAAGGTATGTGAGCCCATGATGGACTGTCAAAGACTCTTAAATGATGCACATCTGGCTTCCTATTACACCAAGCTGCAAGAGGTGTTATCCCCTTTCAAGCTTTGTGAGAAACTCTATTCTATATATATGCAGCATAATTAATCACTTCTGCCCAATACTCAGGTACTAATGATTTTTCATGAATCATATAACTTACCATCTCTTTTAAGAATCTACATTCTATTGAGGTGTGTATGAAACTAAATGTTGAAGATAAATTCCTTCAAGAGTACATAATTGTTCAAACTTATTTTTCACATATTCCCTCCCATTATTTGTGTGGAGAATCTTGATATACTTCCCAGATTGTTTCTCTGCTTGATCTTTGAACTCTAGAAATCTATCAAATACTTCACTCTTGAGTTTTAGAAAATAAACCCAAGTATATCTAGAATAGTAATTAATAAATGTAAGAATATATTAGGTTTTACTAAAAGACAAAGTAGGTAATGAACCCACTAAATCACTATAAACAAGTTTAAGGACTTGTGTAGCCCTCTAAGCCTTCCCTTCATCAAAATTATCCTTTGGATGTTTGACTAAGGCACAAACATGACATACACCGACTAAAAATTGAATCTTTGGAAGTCTTGTAACCATCTCCTACTAACTAAGCTACTATAAATAGTGGTACTTTAGATGACCAAACTGCTCATGCCATAACTTACTCACTGAATCAGTGTGTGAGAGAAAAGTTATAGAGGAATACTGAGGCACAAAGTGGGAGAATTAATAAAGTTGAGTATTATTTTCAAATTTTCTCACTTTAACTAAGGCATTATCCTCTAATTTTCTGATTGGGTGTGAACTCAACTTTCCTACCAGTATCAAAGTGAGTGATTTGGTAGATAGAAAGAAGGTTAGTTGATAACTCTGGCACATAGAGGACATCCTCAAATACACCACTATCAACATCAATTGTACATTTTCCTATAACATCTACCTTAGAATCACCACATATGAGAATATGAGGCAAGGAGCTTCGTTCTAATCTAAAAAATTGTTCTTGATCAAAACCCATATGGTGTGAAGCACCTGAGTCAATGACTCATGACTTGGGATAATTTTCCAGTGCAACTAGTGTTGTAGCTTTTGCTTTCCATGAATTTGAAGGAGTGGAAGAATCCTTTGAAGAGGATTGATTGATGTTATTATTTTTGAGAAGACCCTTAAGTTCATCAATCTCTTTCTTCCAACAATCTTGTTCACTATGAAACACATTTTTGAAATAAGGGCAAGGAGTGCCAGTCTTTTTTTGTGAATCCCCTTTCTTATTAGTGGATTTATAATCTCCTTGTGAGGAAGATTGTTGCCCTTTATTCTTATCTTTTTGTGACTTATTTTGATTATTTTGCTTCTTTTTACTTGAACCTGTATTTGATTTTGATGTTGAAACTTGCTTATGCTAAGGTTGACTTGTAACAAGAGCTTGAGATTTAGATGATTTGATTAAAACCATAGCTATTAACTTTTCTTCTTCAGCCATTAGAATCTTAAAGAATACCTCAAAGGTGGGCATTTGATAAGATGTGTCCAATGTGAGCCGATGAGTCTGAAAGCTAGAGACAAAAGATGAATATTCAGGACCTAATTTGTGTAAGGCACTGAAAATGAGTTGAATATCCTTTTTTATCAATTTTACATTCAAAAAATTGTGCTCTAACATCTATGACTTTAGTGATGTAGTATTGTATTGTAGCATAATTTTTAAGATCCAAACTAATGAGTTTGTTGTCAATTTAGTAACCACGAACCTCATCTATTTTGACAAATAATGATGCTAATTTATCTCAAGCCTCTTTTGGAGTTGTACATTTTTCAAGATAAAAATTCAAATCTAAAGATATGTAAGACCGAAATCATCCAATTACTTCAATAGTTTCAAAGAGAAAGTGTTGTAACTCTTTTGCATCAGTAGGTGGAGTAAGAAGAGTTTTTATGTAAGGCATATATCCTGGCATCATTAATGCATTTCAAGCATTCTGTTTCTATGTATTATAGTTGTATATTGTTAATAGTTAAAAATTAAGATTCTCCATGATGTAATAAAAAATAAATTATCACAAAGCAAAAATCAAAGTACAGAACACACCACAAAACCCTCCTGAATTACTTAGTTTTATCACCCAAAAATTATTTTTGCCACTTTATAATTGAGTGTAATTAAAAGTATGGATTATAATTTCTCTATTTTATAAAAAACTCATTTAGGATCTCTAGTCTAAAAGTACAAAAATATGCACTTTATTATAAAAATTTCTACACCATTGTGTTGTGCTCAAAAAAATATTAACTTAAAAACAAAATGGGACCTTAATTCGAGGTCATATGTAAAATTTATGAGCCTATGAAGTTGTAAAAACAAAGACAAGTAAGAGCTACTATATGAAAATCTAAATTCTAGAAAAATATGAAAAAAAATGGAAAAAACTAAAAGTACAACAGTGAAGAGCATGAAATTTTAAGCTATTTCACAAAAAAATTGCTCAAAAATAAATCTTGGTGTTCAAATGGAGGGATCCAAAAGTTTCCCTTTTAAATCCACCTATTGATCTATGAGGGCTGCCAAAAAAATAAAAAATAAAAATTTGTCTGCATAGTCTGTATGGTCCGTATGGTCGTACCTAGAAGTGATTTTTTTTTGTCTTCTGAGGTGATTGTGTCTAAATTGGATAAAATTTATATGGATCTATAGGTTTTGACATCTTCTAAACACAACCATGAGGTCTGTTTTGTTAAAAAATGCTTCAATTTTTAGGTACCCACTGGATTTAGGTGTGGTGCTTTTGGATCAAACCCTTGTTGATTTCACCTCTTGTGTCCAATTTAGACAAAATTGTATATGATTTTGACTATCTCGGGTACTCTGAACTCAATGGTGAGCTCAAAAATTCTTCACAAAGATATAATTTGTACCTATATGCAAAATCAAAAAATTAATCCTATATCTGGATATTTTTCTCTTAAAAATTTAGCAATCTATAGATTCAAGATAACTTTGATACCATGTTAGAATTAGTTACATGATCTAATGAATCTAATAGAAAATATAAATAAGAGATAAAAAAAAATAAATAATAACTATATATCTTAGATAATAACATACATGAATAAATAACTCAAATATGATAAATTACTCTGATAATTCAATATTAATCTGATATGGAATAAAGAAATAGCCATTGCTTATATAGAGCAAGGCATGCATGATAAAGATCAGGGAACTCACATAACTTGTGTAGTTGAACTGATATCTATCTACATGAATAGTGAAGTGTAACTCCACACTAACAAGTAGGTGTCCAACTTGTGTGAATGATCAACACAAATTGACTATTAGTTAAATAATCTTATCCTGAATAGTGGAGTAAAACTTCACTGTAACAAGATAAATGTCTAAATTAACTACTAGCTAAGAAAGCTTACCCTATCTAGTACAAATTATTAATAAACATAATAAACTAATTACAATAAGTAATTATTGCATCAGAATAATAAATAATAAATACAAGTAAATACAATAAAGTAAATAAATGCACCAATAATACACCTATTTAAAATCATTGTTAAAATAATTTATCTATATTGAGATCTAATGATAGTTATACCTTATTTCATAGGCTTAGAATTTGTAACCCTTTCCTCTTGACATTTGAGTGTAATTTACCCTTTGCTAGATCTATAGTTATTCTAGGTCCCTACCCACATTGTAAGAATAAGTAATCTCTATTGTTAAACCCTTATTCAATTTCTAGTCTATTGAGAGAAAGAGGATAGTTGTAGGTCATCCTAGACCATGTATACACACTCCATAGCCAAAAGAACAAGATGAAGGAGGATTTTATTTATTTATAATTCTTATGCCAAAAGATAATAATATCTAAAGAGAAAGGGAAGCATGCCCCAATAAAATTATAGATAAATTTACATCGAGGGTAGAGAAGAGAAAAAATGTCTATAACATAATGTATCACACTCTAAATTAGACCCTAATCTTCATTATGAAAGCACATATTACTAAATAGATTCCATGGGGTATCAAGTGAAAATAAGACACAAATCTTAGGTTAATTTTAGTGAATTCCAATTATGATCTATCGGAGTGAGCCACACTTGAGGATTGATAGTTGGATAAGGTTGAATGCACGAAGGTGAAAATGTATGGAGTAGTGAAATCATGAGCACATGAGAGGAAGAAACTTCACAATGTGAAAAAGTATTTAATGCAATTACTTCTAGGTTAATTAGCCAAAATTACATAGGAAGGTACATTATATATGTGGAAGATAGACATGTCTTCACTTCCTTATGAATGTGAGATTATCTTTTCCAATGGCCTTTATTAAATACATACGTGACACATAAGCAAGCTAACTAGATAGTGTAGGTAAAATCACATAGTGAGAAAAATCACACAACACCACCAACATTATGTATAGCTTAGGTGGGTAGTAGAATTGAGTCCCAATAATGAGGCTTGATATGGTATCCAACATATAGAAAATGGATAAGAATAGAAGGGCCCCTCAGATAATGTTGAAGCTACACATAATAGAGCTTTAAAAATAACCAAGGTCGATGATGAGATCCTCTTCCTGCAGACTTAAGAAGCTCCTTATACATTAAACAATGTTTCTTCACTTTTCTAGATGAAGAATGTGATGAGTGTGCTAAATATTTACCCATTCCACAATGGAAGATGAAGGTATTTTTATGAATGTATCTAAGTATGGTCCAAAATATAAGTGTGGCATAGGTCTAGTAAGATTGTGCACATGAACTGAATATAATGAGACTAAAGTTGACCTATCAGAAGAATGACATGGAACATTTTATGAAATAAAGGCCATGTAAAGAGGAGAGCATGGTTTAAAAATTCTCAAAACTGAAGACCAGGATAGAAATAAAGCATGCAGATATGTAGAATGATTATTCATATATCATCAAGGATCTCAATAAGTGTAATCTCATTGAAAACAATAGAGTCCTCTGAAGTGAAAATTTGTGGATGCCCTAGAAGAGCAACATCATGTATAGGAGCAAATTTAGAATCTGTAATATGATAACTAAGGTCTAGCATAATCTTATCATATTATGGTGGCTTGACAGAAAGAAGAACATTGTCCATAAGATTGTGTAATCATAAGAAGTATAAGTAGGATGAGAGAGTATAATAGTCTCTAAAGAGACAATAAGAAGAGGAGTGATAAAAATCTTAGCATGATCTCAAAAAGAGTCTGAAGAGTGCTCCAAATAGGGGAGGGACACTCTATGTGCTCCTCATGGTGGTGTAGAACCCATGAAACATGTATAAATAAGTGACCATATACATAATCATAAGATTTGACCTAGTCATTATATTGACTTGAGTCAGTGGGTGTAGGAATATGTCCATATAGAAATGGACTAAGGTCTTGTTTCATGATCAAGCATTCCATGTACATCTTCTATGAAGAATAGTTGGTATTTATAAGAATGATGTAACATCCCCACTAGGGTCTAACTATAACTACTTATTTAAAAAATAATACACATATACAAAATTAGAATACATCTTGAGAGTCTAACAGAGTTAATCAAAGAATTTATGTGTAATTATGACAACTCATAATACATAAATACATATATTTAATATCATGAGAGAATAACAACTGACTATAGAAAGTAATTTTTACATTTTAAATTCAAATTATCTAAATACACAATCACCACTATCAATGTACATCAACGTATAATTATAACTCTTCATGATAATTTTATAACAAAAAGTACAATATAACATAACGTACAAATAAGATACTTGGCTACTTTGGAGCATAGTTCTCGAATTTCAAGTATTTATGGCAATATCAAGTGTCATCTCAATAAGTAGTACTACTGTGGGGAAGGAGAGCATCATCCAAACATTTTTTCACACCAATCACAAACCAATGATCCATCACACTAATCTCATCAGAGAATGGGCCTCCCTTCATGGATGGGTAGATAGTGACGGTGTGGAAAACTAGAGAGACTAATAAGTACCCATGTGCTCTATGAATTTACACTAAACATGTAGTGTATCATAGAAATCCATTCTATTGTAAGATATCACACCAACATGTGAATCACACTTATGAAATGATAATGTCTCACTAAACATACTTTGGCCCAAAGATTTATAAATAGTAATATAAAAATGAACTATAGTTCTATCAATTTTATGCACACCACTTGATCGAACTGTCTTTATCTAACATTGCAATGCCAATAATCTAGTGAATTATGTCTCACTACTTACTCTACATTATCAAATTATATTGGTCAAATACAATTTAACCACAAGATTTAATAACTTACATCCTACTATAAAATGCATTACATGACACACTATACATAAGAGTAATAACAATATATATTTAGTCCATCAAACATATGCATTAATCTTTCATTTTCTTCTATCTCATACTAGAAACAATGATTACAAATATACCACTTTGGTAAACATATAATTTAACAATATAATTGTTTTCTAGTTATCTACACCCTATGACAACCCATATTACCATAGTCTAATGTTTGAAGAATTAATTATCAATTTTCCATAATCAATCATATGAAGTAGTCTCAAGCACACAGAATCACAAGAATTATACATGTATCTATATATAATAAATACATCATCATTCTCATGGAACACAATAACATTTCAATACAATATTTGCTAAATTCTTAGAGTTTACATGCACACATACATAAGTCTATCAAATGTAAAAATATACGCCATCCACAATAATAAATAGTATGTATATAATATACAGTATATAGAAAAATGTATATATGAGTTAGGTATATTAACTACAATAATTAACACTCGAGTAAAACATAATTTTATACCATAGTACCTTATGATATCCCATACTATCATAGGTTTCCAACTACATAACAACACTTAAATCAAACTTACAAATTTCAAAACTCAATTGGTCTATGTAGATAATAAAAATTAAATAGTAAAGTATTATACCACTGGGGTATATTCTGCATATAAACATACATGCATCACAATACACCATTATGCACTAAGTATAACTATACATTTAACACACTCATAATATGTAATTCATAAAAGTATGTTATATTGAATACTTATGACTAATAGTCATTCACATTACTAATAGTGACTCAGATAAATCCATTATCTTATTGACTCATTTGATTCTAATAGATTACTCCAAAGTTTATGGTTCCTGATTCTTAAGAAACTTAATGACTTATTTAAGTCATCTAATGAACTACATGTATAATCTTCTCATACAAGCTCTGGCACATCCTAATGTGCACAACATGTAGGTATTCTATTGTTATGGAATTTCTAAACCATGATTTAAGGTTTTAATTGCAACTACTAATCATAGAAAAGAGCTAATGAAGTATATATAAATACATGGAACACACTTGCATACAATAGCTAAAAAAACTAGAAATTTATTTTCCAAAAATAAAAATAATCTAGTTTCACAACCAATTTATATTTGGGGGTTTATAAGTAATCATTTGATATTATTAATCAATCCTTTCAATTTTTTGTTAATATTTCTCCCAAAAATATTAACGAAGTAAATCTACTCCAATTTCTATTATGCTAACAATCATAAATACATAACTCAATGTTAAATTTATCATGATAGTTTTCATATAATAAGTGATCTCAATAACTCGCATAGTTTATCTTATTTTATTAGGTTTACTTTATTTACCTAGAGTACTTGTTATCCTGAACAAGAAGGTTTATAAATCAATATATAATATAGTCACACAAGTATAAATAATCCATTACTGACTCCATAAGTAAATTAATTTGCTATGTTTTTAGGCAATATACCAACATCACTTATTTAATTTAAATTTGAACTCTCCTAAATGAGAATTTATTATATCCTTACTAATTTTACGACAACATCATATCCTTGCTAAAATTCATATTAAAACCATCTCATGTTATTAAGGCACTTAAGAGTCCATCTCATGCCAAGGATACTAAGTGTTAGGGGTTAGCTAATTCAACATGTATCCATACGCCATTAGTTTAGCAATTGAAATAACTCTTTTTAATTCATAACTATATACTTACTCTTCATCCTTTTTAACCAAATCATGACTTTCTCAAAACTTGAGCCTAAAGTCCTTTAAATTTAACAATTTCTCAACTAACTCCTTTAGTCTATTTTAGATATGGCAACCCACTAAAACCAAGTATTCATTAGTTGCTCACTAAATTTCCAGCAACTTAAATAGTATTTTATACTTTCAACAAGTGTTGTTAAGATATTTAAAACACTATAGAGCAGTGTTTTTATAGTCATTATGTTAAATAAGATGAAATAAGGTGACACCTTATTTAAAATAAATAACTGATTTCTTTTCCACATACCTTGGTATGATCTACCTTAAACACCTAGTTTTAACAACAGTTTGATTGAAATGGTACGATGCCCACTATGTAATTTTTGTTTGATAGAAACTCGATGTCCAAACCAAGAGTAGTTTGATGCTAAAGGTGATATACTCCATTAGACTTCTGAACCACCTTTACTGTCATGACTATTTTTTTGTCCTATTATTTAATTTACTATGATTTGTTGTAGGGCTTTTGGTGGCACGAAAAGATTTTATTAAAATTTTATAAAGTGCCCCTCTTAAAGAATTTAACCAGATCTCTATTTATAATAATAAGACACATTGAGGGTATAAGGAAGTTGATGTCCCAAACTAGTTTAATTTGGTATTTTGATTCCGATGCCCAACTTCAGAGCATATACCACAAAATTTGTATGGTGCATAACTTCAAACTGACTCAATGTTGAAAGGAAATAATTGTTTTAATAAAAGAAGAAGAGTTTTAATAATAATAAACTGGTTGAAGTAAATAAATAATCAGTGCCCTGCATTATGGATTTAACAGACTTGTATATTTATAATTTTATTTTTCTTGTCTAAGCCTATTATCATCACCATATCTGCTCTCACTGTATTATGGACTCCTTTTGTTTCTAGATTGAATATGTAACATATAAATTGTTAGAGTCACCATATAAGTTGAGTCACTAATTGAATATGCTTTCAATAATATTACATTTAACTATTACATACATATAAATAGTTTAAAAGCAAATATTCAACTTGGTTGGGAGAAGCGACGCCTAAGCCATATTATTTATATTCTTTTTTTTAATCTTTAATTTCCCAAATACATAACTGAGTAGATGCTAAAATAGAAGAAATAATATTTTATTCTTCATCATTATGTATCAACTTGTTATTAACTACATGATTCGACTCTAAAAGTATAACCCATAATACCATTATGTAGTTCATACATCTAATGATCTACATTACTTATTGCAACTATTTCTATGTTATCCCACCACCAAATTCCTTAAACCAGATGTATGTGATTTAATTTGCAAATCATTATATATATATATATATATATATATATATATATATATATATATATATATATATATATATATATATATACTAGCACTGTTATGTAATATACTAGCACTATATTATTAAAATATATCCATAAAATATATCAACGTTATATTTTTACTATACAGAACAAAGAAATCCTCATAACACATTTTACCATCTGACCCATTTTCCCATTAAGTAGACAATTCATTCAGATAAAAATTTCATGATTATATAATGAAATTTAATACGCTACCTACTTGGCAATATGAACTCATTTTGATTAGTGAATCCTTGTTGGATCGTCTCTCTCATTCCACCTCTGGTTCCTTCCTCTATGTTTTTCTTTCTCCCATGCACCCATAACAAAAAATCTCTAATTCTCTTAAATAGAAAATAGATACTAATTCTTTTCCAAATTTTTATTATTGTTTTTGTTTTATCTTTTTTTGTTTTTGCTTATTTTAAGATCTTTAATTCTTTTCTTATTTTCTACCAATTTTAATTTTCTTCTCACTTTTTTTTTCTAATTTTAATGTTTTTCTCATTTTCTCTCTTTTCTTTAAAATAATTCCCTTTTTATATTTTGATATGAAATTCTAATTTAATGATAAATCCATTTAATAATTAATTTTACTTTAGCAATTTAATAGTAAAATCATAAATAATAATGACCCATATTAATGACTCATTGGGATAAACACACACAAGGGAATTTATTCATATAAGTTCACCTACTCAAGTAAACATAGAAAATAATAATTTAAACAAACACCAAAACAATCATTTTAAAATGTATTTTCTACCATGACTAACTATTATGGTGTGTGCAAGGTTTCATTAGCTCTCGTCGACCTGTGATGTCTCCATAAACAATATCCTCTCTGATGATGCTCTCCCTTCGGTACACTCAAGGAAAGAAATCTCCTGCGTCCACCTCACAACACACATTTAATTAGATCTTTTCACATGATAATCGTAATCAACAATTTATAACTAAATCAATACATTAATATGCTTTAAAATATAAATGTATACATCATCCTGGTTCAATATAATTAATCATGTATTATCATCTAACTAAGCAACATTTTATTATCTTAAAATAAAATAATTCTCAAGCTTAGTAAAAAATATAACCAAATTTAAATTTGTTAACGACAGATATCCACAAATAATCTAGTAAGTTTGTCTAACGAAAAATTGAGATATAACATCACTAGAGTAGAATTAGTTATCCTCATATGGTATCTTCTAATTTGAGATACATGAGTCAATATGACCATAAGCAACCATACACACTCAATGTGATGGAAGTCAGACTTAGCTAAAAATACATCCAAGTGAGAAATTATATAATAGTTACCAAATTTGACTTATATTACATCTTTTGGCACTTTATATTTTAGTGTGTACACAATCAAAACATTTAAGTGGATATAAAATCAACATGTATATAGAAATAACACAAATGTGCAAAAGTGAAGAAGAAATGTAATCCACCTAAAACTATAGAGGATCAATTTTACAAGGATTTAGAATAAATTAAATGCATAGAGCTAAAAAAAATGTGCTTGTAAAGGAGCTATATGCTGAAAATAATGTGAGCTTAAAATTCTTAAAAAAAAACTTAACTTTGCAAAATGAATATTTTGGCTTCCAAAATTAATATTTTGGCTTGAAAAATATTTGACTCAACTTTTCATGGAAAAGTTAAGCCGCTTGGGTTAGTTACGACTAATGAATTAAATTGCCATGCAACTATGGACTAAAGGAGAGGATGAGTGTTACCCCATTGATTTATTAATGGGGGAATGATGTTAGTTCAAAATTACCTCCAAATTTTCCATAAATAGTTTTGTGCCTTGCTCGTTTGAATTTGACATGTTATTGCAAGTCACTAAGTGTAGTTAGTGACTTAATCAACAACTCATGGGTAAAATGTCATGCATATAAATTAGGTTAAAGAAGATCTAAGTCATGGTTAGGTGCATTCAATGGCAGAACTAGGTATGTTTGGACCAATAGATCATGGATAAAATGTAGTGCCAATAGGTCATGAGTAAAAGGTAGTATGTCTAAACCAGTAGGTAGGTCATAGTGTGATAAAATAATAGGTCCATCGAGGGTCCATGATCTGACAAAAGAAGACTATAGGGAAGAACTAGTAGGTCACACTTTGAAGGCACAGTTCGATACTAGTGTAAGCAACATTGTCCAAAATTTACCAAAGGAAGACTTTAGAACTTGTAAAAATGTCAACCTTGCACATAAGAACTCATATCTACAAATAATTGTATGTTTTCCTATAAAAGGAAAAAACAACCAACAAGGTTTTTGGAAATACTTAGTAAATCCCAAAAAATATTTTCTTCTTCTACCACCAGCTAGTACAAATATGTACAAAATCCAAAAATTGCCTTCAGGCCCTCCAAAATGGTAAAAAATGGTTTGTCAAAAAAAAAAGTCATGTTTACAGTGATTTTTATGGTTTTGACATATTTCAAATATAATGGCACTATCTATTTTTCATTTGGAAACTTTGGTAGTTTAGTTTGCATGGATTTATATGAAACCCTACTAAACTCTTGAAAATAACTGAGAACACAAAGAACACCAAGAAGGATTTAGAATGTGAGATCACAACATAATCCATGGCATTCATCTACCAACACCACTCTGATACCGTGTCAAAGTGGGCCACACTTGAAAATAAATAGTTGGATAGGATCAAATATAGTAAGGTGAAATTGTATGGAGTAGTGAAATCATAAACACATGAGAGAAATAAATTTCACAATGTGGAAAAGCAATCAATTTAATAACATTCCAAGATAATTAGCCAAAATTACATAAAAAAGCACATTATATAGGTGGAAGATAAACATGTCCTCACATCCTCATGAATGTAGGATTATCTTCCCCAGATACCTTTATTAAACACTTAAGTGATGCTTAAGCAAGCTAACTAGACTATGTGGGTAAAACCATATAATCCAAAAAATCCTACACCAACATGATCATATATGATTCAAGGAAATTTTAGCTTGAAATAAACACAAAAATCACTTTGATTAACAATTGAAATTCCAACTAAAAAGCATGTGTATTAGCATGAAATCATTTAGATGGTGAAAAAGAAGTAAAATAAGTGACACTTTACAAAATATCTCAAGTCTATTCATAGGAACCAGTCACCAACCCTGTAGGGGAATGCATGGATAATTTATAACTTAATAATGGGGAGTTTTGTGACACCTTTTGGTTTCTACAACTTACTATTCATCTAATTCCTATTATAATTTAGTTCATTATTGAAGTGACACATTATTTTTCAAAGTTTTCACATTTTACACACTTCCTCTTTAAGGAGAATATGTATTTATACTTTCTATCTTGACCCAAATTTATTGAATTACTCGTATATCGTTATTTTTCCTCAAGAAACAATATAACCATGAAATTAAAGTGTAAATAAGTCTTTACACATGTGTCAACCATTATAAAATTTGAGACCACAACATATTTCTTGTTTAATCATTTACAATTTAATAATAAAGGCTGAAAATGGAGTTATATAACTCAAATTATGGCCATAAGTCCAACCCTTGTAATTCTACCTTCAATTTTTCTTTGTAAATTATATGGACATGTGAATTTTTCAAATAACTTTTAAATTTGAAAAAATCATGTGCTTTTCTAATTTTAAATCTATTATAGGTATGTGTTTAAATTTGTGTGGTGTGACCTTCATTGAGATGCTAATCAGCCTTATAATTTAACCTTTATTATGTTTCCTTGGAGAGACGCATGTGGAAACATTTGATTGCATCAAAATCATTGGGTCACAAATGGAATCCAGGTTTATATGTTTGAACCTATGAAATTAAAAATTTCCACTAAATTAATTAAGAATGGCTGTTATAAGATAATGTAATTTTCACTGATAAAATTTATCATATTTTCTATCGAGCCTTTTATACCCAATTACCATGGTATTTTATGAATATTTTTGATATGACTTGGGAGTGTAAAGTTGAAATGTTCTTAGTATGAATAATTTTTTTTGTGCTTCTCTTAAAAGTATTAAATTGCAATTCATATATTACTAAAAGGATCCCTTTCTTTTCCTAGTCATGATTTTTGAAGACAGGTTCACAAATTAAAGGAGCGAAGTTGTGTATGAATAAAAAATGATTTTTATGACATAATTAGCCTTCTCAAGGATTTTGATTCATTGGAAAATTATGTTCAACTTTAAAGATTTTTTCATTTTTTGAGAGTACATTTTAAAAAGTGAAAAACATACCTTGGTCATTAGATCAAATATATAGCATGTTTTATATTTATATAATATGAATGAAAATAAAATAAATGATATGAAAAATTGGGTTAATATGAAACATGTAAATGGGTGATAAAAATTTGGGATTTCAACATAAAATTGATATAAATTTAAATAAAGTTGAAGACACCATAATTATGTCACCTTATTTTCTTCAACGTCATTTAATCCGTCATTAACTAATTTGCCCTAATCTATTGTCAACACATTCTTATTTAGTTCACACTAATATCATATTAATTAATTAATTAATTACACCATGACCTTATTTAATCCCTCTAACATACTCGATTAATTAATCAACTCCTAATTAAATCCATGCACATATAATTAATTAATAAAATAAATAAAAAATGATAATTATTTTCACCCATCCTCCTCTCCATATCATCACATGTTATTTTTTAATCAACTTGTTATTCGAAGTGGATACTCATCCAAGCCAATTTGAATTACCCACTTAAATCTATTTTAAAATGGAATGAATTTAGTGAACTCCTCTATTAGTTAACTAATTGATCAAATCTAAAACAAATTTGAAGTTTTTAATATGATCAAATGATCTCAACTGCAAATTATCCCATCTGAAAATATATAAAACCACCCTTTATTCTTAAAGATGTTGATTTTTAATCCTAAATCCAAAGTGCATAATATTTTTCATCCCATAATATAATATAGGTACATGCTACAAAAACCCTATACAAATCATTAAAAAACCACAATCCATCGATCATGAGTAAATCCACATCAAAAAGAGGTATTCATTGGGTAGGTGAAGGTAATTATTTTCATCTTTCATTTTATCAATCTAAGGTTATGTTTTGATTTAGAGTAGGCACTAAATTTATTCTTATTTTATTTTCATAAGCTCTATATTTTAACATATAATGTTTTGGCATGCCTGATGGAACCTTTATTCTTTCAATTTTTTTTTCACATTTTACTTATTTTAGAGTGTTTTTCCATCTAGTTTTACTATCTAATAGGTATTTTCATATTCCAAGATTATATTGGAGTCCTTTTAGTTTGAAATATAGATAATTTTTATTGTTTTCAATATTCATTTTCATTTTCATGAGTACTAATATTTATGTTTCTATGTTTTGGCATTGTTTCTTTAGGTAACAATGTTTTTCTCTAAAGTTTGGCAAAATTTTCTCAATCTTTTGTATTTTTATGCTTTATGTAAGTCCTAGATAGGTGTTGGAGTTTATGTGCATAAGTTTTGTATTTTTGTTTTCATGTTTAGTGTTTCCATCTTAGTCTCAAACATTTATGTGTCATGTGCAGGTCCCAAATAAGCTTTGGTGTTTTTTTACTAAAGTTTGGTATTTCTATTTTATGTTTTGGAATTTCTATTTTAGTCTTTGAAAATTTTGTGTCATGTGCAGTTTTATGAAGCATTAGCATTTATATTTTAAATTATAGTATTTATGTTCTAATCTTTAGCATTTTTGTACCAATCTTTGTAATTTATATTTTGTAGTTCAAAATGTCTATCATTAGTATCTCTGTTTCCATCACCAAGATTTTGGTTCTAGTTATCACCATTTTTTATCTATTTTTTTAGTTTTCTAAATTATAGAAAATGTGTGAGGAAGACCTAAACACCAAAAGTTGACTTGTGTTGTGAAGCTATGTTGGATGAAGACCTAAAATCAAACAAATTTAAAGACATAAGCATGAAATCAAAAGTTAATAACTAAAACCTTATCTATTACTATTTTATGTGTGCTTGACCTAATAGTGTATGCTCTTATCTTGTAATGTAAGGAAATCTTGAGAAGAAGAAATGTTTAATCACTTATGTCTCCTAAGCCTAATATGTATATGATCTTTCTTAGCACCGTAAAGTGATCTTGGAAATTATGAATGGTTAGACCTATATTTTTATCCTTTTTAGGGGTTTAGTGACTTGGTTTTCGTCACCAAGCACTAGCCAAAGTCTATCTTCTAGTAGACTATAAATATTCATTTGAGTGAATGTCTTCATTGGCTAAGCATAAATTTGTGTTTACCCAATTTCTATGAAGTATGGTGGTTAACCACTAATACCCAAGCGTTAGCCAACACCATTATATTAGATATTTGAGCCTCACATATTGAAATTTATATTTAGAACTCCCCTAGTGAGCTTGTATAAATAGAATTTAGGACTCATCTAGCTGCAATCATGTAGTGGTGTCGAGAAAAAAAACATTCCATAACATTACTCACACCATACCTTCATATATTACTAAAAGGATCCCTTTCTTTTCCTATTCATGATTTTTGAAAATAGTATCACAAATTAAAGGATCAAAGTTATGTGTATGAATAAAAAATGATTTTTATGACATAATTAATCTTCCTCAAGGATTTTGATACATTGGAAAAATTATGTTCAACCTTAACGATTTTTTCATTTTTAGAGTACATTTTAAAAAGTGAAAAACATACAATGGTCATTAGATTAAATATATAACATTTTTTTATATTTATTTAATATGAATAAAAATAAAATAAATGATGTGAAAAATTGGTTAATATGAAACATGTAAATGGGTGATAAAAATTTGGGATTTTGATATAAAATCAATATGGATTCGAATAAAGTTGTAGACACCATAATTATACCACCCTAATTTCTTCATAATCAACTAATCCATCATTAACTAATCTACCCTAATCCTATTATCAACACATTTTTATTTAGTTCACACTAACATCACATTAATTAATTAATTACACCATGACCCTATTTAATCCCACTAACATCACTCCATGATTAATTAATCAACTCTTAATTAAATACATGCACATATAATTAATTAATAAAATAAATAAAATATGATAATTATCTTCACGCATTGTCCACTCCATGTCATCACATGTTATTTTTTAATCAACTTCTTATTCGAAGTGGAGACTTATCCAAGCCAATTCAAATCACCCACTTAAAATTATTTTAAAATGGAATGAAATCAGTTAACTCCTCCATCACATTGTTTCTATATAAAAATAAATTAGTTATCTCTAAAAAAAATGGAAACAAATTAGTTAACTGATTGATCAAATCTAATCCAAATTTGATGTTTGTAATATGATCACATGATCTCAAATGCCAATTATCCCATCTAAAAATATATATAACCACCCTTCATTCTTAAGGATGTTGATTTTAAATCCTAAATTCAAAGTTCATAATATCTATTATCCCATAATATAATATAGGTACATGCTGCAAAAACCCTGCATGAATCATTAAAAACCCACAATTCATTGATCATGAGTAAATCCACATCAAAAAGAGGTATTCATTGGGTAGGTGAAGGTAATCATTTTCATATTTAATTTTATCAATCTAAGGTTATGTTTTAATCTATAAAAAACCACAATTCATTGATCATGAGTAAATCCACATCAAAAAGAGGTATTCATTAGGTAGGTGAAGGTAATTATTTTCATATTTAATTTTATCAATCTAAGGTTATGTTTTTATCTATATTAGGCACTAAATTTGTTCTTATTAATATTTTCTTAAGCTCTATAGTTTAACATATATTTTTTTGGCATGCCTAGTGGGATCTTCTTTCAATTTTTTTTCATGTTTTACTTGTTTTAGAGTGTTTTTCCATCTAGTTTTACTATCTAATAGGTATTTTCAGATTCCAAGATTATATTCGAGTCCTTTTAGTTTAAAATATAGATAATTTTTATTGTTTTCAAATATTCATTTTCATTTTTATGAGTACTAATATTTATATTTCTATGTTTTGGCATTCTTGCTCTTGGGAACAATGTTTTTTCTCTAATGTTTGGCAAATTTTTCTCAATCTTTTGTATTTTTGTGTTCTATGTAGGTCCTAGATAGGTTTTGGATTTTATGTGCAGAAGTTTGGCATTTTTGTTTTCAAGTTTGGTGTTTCTATCTTAGTCTTCAACATTTCTATGTCATGTGTAGGTCCCCAAATACACTTTGGTGACACATTTGACACACACCTCCACATAAGCTAGCCTATCCCACAAATGTTTCCTGAAGTTCAGAAATTCTATTCTATGTTTTGGAATTTCTATCTTAATCTTTGAAAATTTTGTGTCATGTGTTATTTTATGAAGCACTAACATTTATATTGACTTAAACTATATCATTTATGTTTAGATCTTTAACATTTTTGCACTGATCTTTGTAATTTATACTTTGTAGTTCAAAACTTCTTTCTATCATTAGTGTTTATGTTTCCATCACCAACATTTTAGTAACTAATTATCACCATTTTTGATCTAAGTTTTAGTCCCACTGTATATGATATGTCAGTCTTGGTGTGAGTCAAGTAGATGAGACTACCAACAACGATACCGAACATCAACCAATGGTGAAGAACAATCAGCCTCAAGCTTGACTCCTGATAGAAAGGGAGGAAGACGTAAACACCAAAAGTGTTGACTTGTGTTGTGAAGCTATGTTAGATGAAGACCTAAAATCAAACAAACATAAACACATAAGCATTAAATCACTGTGAGAAGGAAGTTAATAACTAAAGACAGTTATCTAAGGAAGATTAATAAATCTATTTTGTGTGAGCTGACCTAATAGTGTATTCTCTTATCTTGTATTGTAAGGAAATCTTGAGAAGAAGAAATTTTTAATCACTTATGTCTCTTAGGCCTAATATGTATATGATGTTTCCTAGCACTGTAAAGTAATCTTGGAAATTATGAATGGTTAGACCTATATCTCCTGACCAAGTGCCATTTCAAGTGTCTGTCTATCCTTTTAGGGGTTTAGTGACTTGGATTTCATCACCAAGCACTAGGTAAAGTCTATCTTTTAGTAGACTATAAAAATATTCATTTGAGTGAATGCCTTCATCGGCTAAGCATAAATTTGGGTTTACCTAGTTTCTATGAAGTTAGGTGGTTAACCTGTTTTGAATGTACAAGCACAATACCAAAGCCTTAGACAACACCATTATATCAGATATTTGGGCCTCACATAATGTAATTTATATTTGGGCTCCCCTAGTGATCTTGTACAAATATAATTTAGGAGTCATCTAGCTACAATTGTGTAGTGGTGTTGAGAAAGTCCTTTTGAAATTGGACATGAGGCAAGCCAAACATTACCTAAGATTACCCACACCATGCCTTCAAGGTATATTTATGGGCCACTATAAGGTTTCACACTTACTTGATTATCATAGTGTTGTTATTTCAAGTGGATTATTGTCTTCCCCCTTGTGAACAATTACTTTAAAACCAAAATAGTCTAAAATAAACCCAAAAAAAGTTGTTGTTAATGTCACCTAAAACAAGATATAAATATAGACTAAATCAAAACCCTAATATGGAAAACCCTTTTAATGGAAAAATCCATTCAATTTTCATGGAAATTTTAATAAAAACAAAATTCATAATAATGATAATGAATGAATCCAAAGAAGGCATTTTTCATAGTGCCAAACATGGAAAGTGGAGACAAAGACTGAATAACTTGGACCTAACTTTGCGAGAATATAAAGAATGAGTACAATGTTTATGGAAATGAATTTGTTTTAATAGAACATGGACCTCTCATCTATGCTTCCCAAGTAGACCAATTCATATTTGAAAACAAAGATGATATCCTCATACAACTCATAGAAATAGGATCCAAGATCTTTCCCTTAGATTATAATCCCTAAAAATTGAGTCACATTATAATTATTGGAAGTTGTAAATTTATGCAAAAAGGAGAATGAAAAAGATCTAACCCCTCTAAACTAAGAACAAGATACTTCTAGCAAACAAATCCCACCAGACAAAAATAAAACAAATATAGAGTCAAACAATGAAAACTATAATCAAAATGTCTCTCACATCAACCACCTTGGTAAGGAAAAAATAGTTTTGAGGGGGAATGGCCTCTCGCCAACCCGGGCCTCACCCTTCGTCTTCGATACAACAAGGTCCTCAAGCCAAAATTAACTTATGGTTGACCAAATTCAATAGCTAAGTCAATAGTTAGAAAACTTATCCTCCCATGTAAGTCATACAATATCCACACCTTCACAACACAATCTACAAGTTGTTGCTCCTCCCACTGCTAATCAACAATGCAAGTACCAGTCAAGTACCAGAAATGATATATATATTTTTATTTTAGATCCTAAGTCTCCAAAATAAAATTTATCTTACCTTTATAAGTTTTACTCAAAGGCATGCCATTCTCCAAATAATGTCAAGCTATGACTACAAATGATGCTCTCCAAGGCACAAGAATAGACTGTAACTCCTCCATGAAAGGTGGTGACAAGGTGCTAAGAATAAGAAGTAACTCCCATCAAGAGAAATTTGAGGAGTTGTAATCAAGTATGCACAAGAAATATCCCTTTGACAGAAAAATCAAGTTTGGTGTTTCTATCTTAGTCTTCAACATTTCTATGTCATGTGTAGGTCCCAAATACACTTTGGTGTTTTTTTCCTGAAGTTTAGAAATTTTATTCTATGTTTTATTTCTATCCAATCTTTGAAAATTTTGTGTCATGTGTTATTTTCTGAAGCACTAACATTTATATTTTAAACTATGCATTTATGTTTAGATCTTTAACATTTTTGCATTGATCTTTGTAATTTATACTCTGTAGTTCAAAATTTCTATCATTAGTGTTTATGTTTCCATCACCGACATTTTAGTAACTAATTATCACCATTTTTGATCTAAGTTTTATCCATTTTTAATTTTACTAAATTGTAGAAATTGTGTGAGGAAGACCTAAACACCAAAAGTGTTGACTTGTGTTGTAGCTATGTTGGATGAAGACCTAAAATCAAACAAACATAAACACATAAGCATTAAATCAAAAGTTAATAACTAAAACATTATCTATTACTATTTTGTGTGTGGCATTTAATAGTGTATCCTCTTATCTTGTATGGTAAGGAAATCTTGAGAAGAAGAAATTTTTAATCACTTATGTCTCTTAGGCCTAATATGTATATGATGTTTCCTAGCACTGTAAAGTAATCTTGGAAATTATGAATGGTTAGACCTATATTTTTATCCTTTTAGGGGTTTAGTGACTTGGATTTCATCACCAAGCACTAGGTAAAGTCTATCCTAGTAGAATATAAATATTCATTTGAGTGAATGCCTTCATCAACTAAGCATAAATTTGGGTTTACCCAGTTTCTATGAAGTTAGGTGGTTAACCACCAATACCCAAGCCTTAGACAACACCATTATATTAGATATTTGGGCCTCACATAATGTAATTTATATTTGGGCTGCCCCTTGTACAAATATAATTTAGGAACATCTAGCTACAATTGTGTAGTGGTGTCGAGAAAAAAAAAAAAAAAAAAAAAACATTACCTAAGATTACCCACACCATGCCTTCAAGGTATATTTATGGGCCACTATAAGGTTTCACACTTACTTGATTAATAGGTTGTTATTTCAAGTGGATTATTGTCTTCCCCCTTGTGCAGTCTAAAATAAACCCAAAAAAAATTAAGCACCTAAAACAAGATATAAATATAGACTAAATCAAAACCCTAATATGGAAAACCCTTTTAATAAAAATCCATTCATTTTCATGGAAATTTTTTAAAAACAAAATTCATAACAATGATAATGATAACCTATAAAACAAAAAAGAGTACAATGTTTATGGAAATGATTTGTTTTAAATAGAACATGGTTATGCCCAAGTTCATATTTGAAAACAAAGATGATATCCTCATACAACTCATAGAAATAGGATCCAAGATTCCCTTAGATTATAATCCCTAAAAGTTGAGTCACATTATAATTATTAAAGATCTAACCCCTCTAAACCAAGAACAAGATACTTCCAGAAATCCCACTAGACAAAATAAAACAAATATAGAGTCAAACAATGAAAACTATAATCAAAATGTCTCTCACATCAACCTTGGTAAGGAAAAAATAGTTTTATCACAACAAGGTCCTCAAGACAAAATTAACTTATTGACCAAATTCAATAGCTAAGTCAATAGTTAGAAAACTTATCCTCCCATCAAGTCATACAATATCCACACCTTCACAACACAATCTACAATCCCATAATCAAACACAATCTACAATCCCATAATGCAGTACCAGTCAAGTTGCTAAGTCTCCAAAATAAAATTTATCCTACCTTTATAATTTTTACTCAAAGGCATGCCATTCTCCAAATAATGCCAAGCTATGAAGATGCTCTCCAAGGACTACAAGTGGAATCATAAGCAGTAAAAAAAACACAAATTTGAGGAGTTGTAATCTTATCCCTTTGAAGAGAAATTTGTGAATACCCTTCACTCCTTAATTATAACCACCAAAGTTCAAAAAATGTATGGCAAATGATGATCCTAGAGAACATATCAAATAATTCTTCATGTTGTGCTAAGTGTTAGCATAGGTTTTTCCCCACTATGTGGTTTTAATTACACAATCTAAGCTTGTTTAAGTTTAATAAAGGTCATTAGGACAAATAATCACACATGCATGAGGATAGGACATATTTATTTTACACCTATATAATGAACCTTATTATGTACTTTTTGGCTATTGCTTATTAATACAATTTTCTTATTGTGAAGACTAACTTCTTCATTTGAATTATTCTTTTGGATTTCACTACTCAATATAGGTTTTCTTCATGCATTTGCTCCTATCTAGTTGATCCTATATTGTTTTCCACTCTAACATGGTATCATATTTTTGGGTATCCAAATGTCATTATTCCTATTGTGATATCTAACATTCTAGTTTGTTTAGCTATTTTTCTTGATTTTAGTTTTCAAGGGTTTGGTGGGGTTTCTAAAAGACCTTTGTAGATCTATATAGCTAGGGATTAAAAATTAGAAATGAAGAACACCATTGGATTCATAAGGTGTCAAAACCTAGGATTTATTGTAAACATGACTTAGTTTTATGACAGTTAATTTTTCACCTTTTTGGAGGGTTTAAAAATTTTTTAAAAATATATAGATTTTGTATTGCCTGGTGCTCCAAATAGAAAATGTTTTCTAGGTTTTTAAAAATACTAAGTGTGTTTTTACTAGTTTTTCATAAGGTCATACCAATTTTCCTAGATTTAAGTTCTTCTTGTAGGCCTTTTCACCATTTTCAACTGGTTAAGTGAAAGTTCTACAAAATTTGGATGCAAATTTTTTTCTAGGTTTTCCATCTACCTAGCCCTCCTTTGTGTAGCAATGTAAGATAAGAACATACACACATTTTCATGCCTAGGTAGGCCTGACTAGCCATCCTTCATTTTCATGATGATGTGAGCCTACCTGCATGTACAGTTGCACACCTTCATGGCCAAGCAGGCTATCTAGTTGTCCCTCAATTCCATGTAGATGTAGATGCCTTAACATGCATGTGCATGAAATTTTATATCTCCATGATCACATGGGCAAAATTACCCATCTAGCCTTGACATGATTATGTGACATCTCTAAGATATGTGCCTACACATTTTTATACCCAATCATGGAATCCATATGGCCTTGATCTATGCACCCATATGTCCTTGGTCATATAAGAGTTAAACCTTTGGTTGCAGCCAACCCAAAATTGCTTAACTTTTACTCCAAAGGAGCATAATTTTTTAATGGATAAGTTACCACGTAAATTTTTCAAACTATTTTCACACCTAATTTTTTAATGCAAAGTGTAGAACATTATTTTTTGTTAGCAAGAAACATTCAAATGTGCATAAATTTTAGCCTGCTGATTTTTTTCATTGCCATTTTTTGAAGTGCAAGTTTTTTAATCCCTATGTATTGATAATATTCTTATGTCTTGTAAATTTTAACCTTTATATATTCACTCCTAATCATATGGGAGTTAAGCTCTTAGTCAAAACCAACCCAAAATTTATTAACTTTTGATCCAAAGGAGAATAAGTTTTTTTGTGGAGAAGTTACCACCATTTTTTTTTCAAATTATTTGCACACCCAATTTTTTAATGCAAAGTGGAGAACTTTATTTTTTTCTATCAATAAACATTAAAATGTGCATAAATTTTATCCTACTACTCATTTTGAGGTGCCATTTTTTTTAAAAGTGTGAGTTTTTTCAAGATCTATGTATTGGTAAAATTATCATGTACTGTAAATTTAAACTTATATAGATTCTTAGGAGTGTCATATTACCAGTCTACATCATATACAATTCATCACATACTTCCTTTCTATACCATGGATCTCAATTTTATTATGATTCCTACACCATTCAACTATCATGAATGGAAATTCAAAGTTCAAATACTCTTGAGGAGTAAAGGATTACACCAAATCATAATGGGTATAGAAATAAAAATGACCCCTGAAATAGAGAAGGTGGAGTGGTACAACCAAAGTGATGAAGCCTATGATTTATTGTGCTTGTCTATGTCTTCTGACTTGATTTTTCATATCAAATTTGAAACAAATCCAAAACAAGTGTGGACCTTATTAGATAAACTCTTTGGAAAGTTGGATGAAATGAGGGGTCATGAGTTGGAGAATAATCACATCAATTTGAGCCTAGGTGACTTTGATATGATTCAAGACATATTCACCAAGTTCAAATCATTCAGGTTATACTTCAAACTATGAAACATTGAAAAAAATTATGATCAATTAATTCTTTCCATCTTTTTCAAATTAGGACCTAACTAATTTGTATTCATTTCTACCTTCCACACCACCAAGAGTGCCTTTGGAGCTACATGGACCATGCCATCCTTGGATGAATTTGTTACTGACTTGACTTGGGAATAAGATAATCTTATTCAAATGAGTAAAATAAAGTCCTCCAAATTGCATGACTTAATTGTGCGTCATGACAAATAGAAGGCTTCTAACAATAAGGAGAAGAATTGGAACAAGAAATACTTGTATTAAATAAAGGGTTATAAATCTGATGCTAAGCCAAAATCATCAAAAGAGTCCTTCTATTCAAATGAAAAATCCAAGAAATAATGACTCACATGTGGCTATTTAAATAAATATAGACATGATGAAGCCAAATGCATGAAGAAATAAATTAACCAATTAAAAAAAATACTCAAAAAGCATAATATTAGTATCCCTAATTCCAGAGTTCATCAGTGCAAGAGTCTTCTAAGGCTAAAGACAGTGAGAAGGTCAAGGACAAGGGTGAAACACTTTTTGTAGTTTCATCCCAACCTTTCACATGGGTAATTTATTTTGGTGCATTGCACCACATGACTTCATTACATGACATGTTCTCATCCTTGGATCTTTATTCTATGCCTTCCATCTTGCTGGGTGACGATACTACCACAAAAGTTAGTGGGAGTGGATCAATTGAAGTGAATGATGGGACATTTCATAATGTTCTATGTTTCACATTTTATCCACCAATTTCTTATCTATTTATCAGATCACTTACAATGGTTTTAGCAAGAGAGTTGAATTTACACCCAATTTTGTAGTTATTATAAAATCTAATATTGAATCCATTGTTGCATTTGGGAAAGTAGATGATTAGTCATGATTATATACTTTCTCACATTTTGCTCTTAATCAAGCCTCTAATGTATTTCTCACTCATTCAAATGGTTTAAGTAAGTAATGGCATGAGTGATTCAACCATTTTAACTATTGCTAATTGGAACAACTTAGTCATAAAGACATGGTTTTAGGGTTACCATGAGTTAAGTTTCATGATAGATTTTTCTAGGGATGCATTATTGGTAAACATCCTAAGGATAATTATGATAAGGGAAAATAACATAGATCTAAATAAATATTGGATCTTGTTCAAAGTGACATTGCTAGTCCATTTCCAAAATTTTCATTCAATAGGACAAAGTACATGCTTACCTTAATCAATGAATTCTTGAGGTATACTTGGGTGTATTTTCTTATGTAAAAATTAGAGGTCTTTGACCATTTTCAAGACTTCATGGCTCTTATAGATAAATAATTAGGTAAAGCCATCAAGATTTTGTGAAACGATAATGGTGGTGAGTATGCAAGTAATAATATTGAGAATTTATGTACATCAGAGTGGATTGAAATAAAATATATAGTTCCATATAGTCCTTAATATAATGGTGTTGTAGAGCAAAATAATAAATCCTTGAAGAAAATGGCCAATTGCATGATACATTGAATATATCTTGCACCTTAATATTGGGCTAAGGCCATCAAATATGAATTTTATATCCAAAAATGAGTTCCTCAAAAAAATTGAAGGAATTCACTCCTTTTGAAACTTAGAGTGGTTAGAAACCCATAGTGGAGAACTTTTGAGTGTTTGGATCTCCTACTATGCGTGCATTCTAAATAATAAACATAAGGCAATAGAACCTTAGAGTCAACCTCGTATTTTCATTGGATATATTAAGGATGTTAAGGGATTCAAGATTCTCCATCCCACCACTCATGGGTTATTAATTAACATGAGTTTTTATTTTTCAAAGGGCCCTTCAAAATCTACACTTAACACATCTCCTTGTTCCTTAGATGTACTCATATTTGATGATAGTTATGATGATTCAAATCTACCTGATTAGCTTCCTGATGATCCTAATTATTATTTTAGTTATAATGATGAGAGTAGTGATAAGGATTACACTCTTCCTTATCCTATAATATATTCATAGGATGAATAATGTCCTCCTAACTCTCTGATCACTAGTCCTATTTGGGCTAGAAAGACACTACAAAGTTCTAGCCAATGGGTTGGAAATCCATCAGATAATAATCAAACCCATTCATAATTATAGGATGCCTCACATGATTTAATTGCATATAATTCCAATGTACAATCATTTCATGAGGCATAAAATACTCCTAAGTGGGATACTATTATGGAAGAGGATTATAGTTCCTTATAGAAGAACAACACTTAGGATTTAGTCTCACTTCCTAAGGGAAGAAAACATGTTTGAAGTAGGTGGATATACCAAACAAAAATTGTAGAAGATGATTCCATAGACAAGTTCAAAGCATGTTTGGTAACAAAGTGTTTTTATTAGGTACTTGGCATTGACTATACCAAGACATTCACTCCAATTTCCAAAACAACCTCAATCTGACACACTCTTTCCATTATCATAACACATCCCTGGGATGTTCATCATATGGATGTGAAGAGTGCCTTTCTTCATGATGACCTCAAAGAGGAAATATACATGGAAAAACCACAAGAAACTATGGAAGATTCCTCTTTAGTTTGTAAACTTCATAAATCTATCCATGGCCTCAAACAAGCTCCTCAATCTTGGTATGCCAAGATGGATTCCTTTATTATTTTAGTTGGGTTCATCAGTTGGTATTTTGATCCAAATATATACATCTTGTGGTAGGATGATTCACTATTGATTCTAGTTATTTACATAGATGACATATTAAACATAGGGAGTTATTTATCCACCATCATAGCAGTGAAAAATTCTTTGTTTAAAAGGGTCTCAATGACTAAATTGGGCTTATTGCATTACTTCTTTGGGATTTAAATTTTTTAATATGACTCTAGGGTCACTACTGCACAATCAAAATATGTTCTTGATTTATTGACATGATTTAACATGGTTAAATATAATCTAAATATGAATCCTTTTTCTATCTGGTGTGAAGTTTAACGCTGATTGTCCATCTCCAATGGTTGATGTTACCACATATCAATAACTTATTGGCAGTCTCATATATATTATGCACACTAGGCTTGACATTTCATATCTAGTGAGCATGGTCTCCAGATTCATGCAGGAACCACATGAGATACACTACAAAGTAGCTAAGTGGATTCTTCACTCATTTAATATAACCATAGTTTTAGGTGAATGATTCAATATGGAACAAACATTCACATTGACTTGATTGGCTACATAGATTCATAGTGGGTGGCATTATTCATAATCATTAGTCTAATTTATGATACAGTTTCTCCCTTAGTTTAGGTCTGATTAGTTAGTCAAGAAAGAAGAAGAATGATGTTCCTTTATCTTATACATAGGTATAATATAAAGGATTTATTAATCCTACCATCAAGGTTATTTAGCTTCAGTGGATCCTCACTAAGTTTGGCATCTAGTTTATACGACCAACATTCATCTTCTATATTAACCAAAGCACAATCTAGATATCTAGGAATTTAGTCCTACATCAATGAACTAACCATATCAAGATTCACATGCATTTAATTTGGGAGATCATATATGAGTAGGTCATTGATCTTTTCTACATCCAAAAAATGGAGCAAATTATTGATATATATCACCAAATCCTTCAATGAAAGCAAGTACCTTCATTTGTGGGCTCTTTTTGGGGTTTGGGTAGATCCATCTTATTTCTCTTATATGGGATCATCATCTATGTATTTTGGTACATTATTAGGACTTTGTGATGGGAACCAATTCTTCTACACACCTAAGCTATGCTTAATAGAGGTTGTTAGTGCAGGCTTTTTTTTTCACTATGTGGTTTTACCTACATGATCTAGTTAGCTTGTTTAGGTTTAGTAAAGGTCCTTGGGAAAAATAATCCCACATACATGAGGATGTTGTGACATGTTTATTTTACACTTATATAATGAAACTTCCTATGTAGTTTTTGTCTAATGCTTATTAATACAATTTTCTTATTGTGAAGACTAGCTTCTTCTTTTAGATTGTTCTTTTAGATTTCACTAACCCATGTAGGGTTTATTTGATCCTTAATTATAGCTCACTCCAACACTAGAATGTTTCATATATTGATAAATACATGATCACATTATTACCTTAGAGTCTAAGAAACCAATCTTTAGAATGGTTTTTGCATCTTCCTAAGGGATCTCTCACAACATTTGTAAATGTATCTGTAATATTTGTAAAACACTTATCCTACAATGTCGAATATTATCTTATACTGATGGATTTGCATAATTTCAAACAAAGGAATAGGGAGATATTCTCTTCATCTTTGCAAATATGGATAATCTTAGCCAACAAGTTTCTTTATTCGATCCTTGAAAAAAATTGGTCAGTATCTTTGTTTCCAACCTCAATCAAGAAATGGATTTTCATCTACAAGTTTGTTATGATACTACATTTGATGAAATAATTAAAAAATGAGTTCAGATCAAGAAATCCCTTGTTTATAAATGATTGGTCAAACTTTTTAATAGTAATCATCAAAATCAAACTCTTTTAGAAAATACCAAGCTCTTTAGTAAAAATAAGAATATTTTTAGTGATAGATTTAATGATTCAAAAAACATTCAAGTTGTCCAAATCACTTATAACATTACCATTCCGAAGGGCCAACCTGAATAGGAAATCAAAAGAAGACATTATATACCTTTAGTGTATTAATTGGAAGTTGTCTTTCACAAACTAGCTACTTCAAACATGATTATTTTGCCACAAACCAAGCCCTTTGATGAAATTAAATCGAAACCCACATAATATGAAGAGAATGATTACTATGAGTTTCATAAATCAAAGGACATTCAACTAATTGATACATGAAACTAAATAATTATGTCCAAGATATGATTGACAATGGATATTAAACTTGAAAGAAGTGCATATACATCAAATAATAAAAAATTATGGGTATACCAGTAACCCTTTCCAAAGCATGATCAACCTCATCCATAACTAAGTCAAGGTCAAAATTTCCAAACTAATAAATTAAACTATAAAAATACTTCTATTCATATGACTTGGTTGTTGGTCATATTGAACACATATATAACTACATCAAAACCATCAAAGTTAAAGCCCTAGATTATGTTGTCACATTTATGTGTAACAAAGTCACTATTTAAATTACTCCTCTACTTACCCTGATGAAAAATACAACCTTATTGAATAACTTGATAAAAATCTTGCCTATATATCCATCATAAATCTTTTCAAAATATCCATTGTTCATAATGACATCTTGTACAAAGTCATTCAAGAGTCAAGGGCCCCCAACGACACTGATATATCCTAGTTCCAAGCACTCATTAGACATAGGAGCCATTGAAATATTAATGCACTTTGTATAAATGACTTATCCTAATATTCTTTTGAACCAATAGGTGTACTAATATTATGAGACAAGTACCATTTAAATCAATAGGATTTAAATTTATCTTACTCAAATGATCATTGATATTATTTTACTATCATTATCATCATGCCATCCCTATTGTATTAATATATGACAATGAAATTTTTATTTTATAGATTGACCAACAATGGAAGATCTGAAATTGTCTCTTTTTTATTTATATTATCCTATGGTTATTTTTTTGTTTATTCATTAATGGTCATTACTAGATCCTTTTCATTTACTCTACTAGATTATAAAATAACCTGTATTAAATTTATTTATTAGTATAGGTTGTGATGAAGGTACTATAAAGTAATACATAAAATATCATTGTGAACTATCATCAAGGTATTATGTTGTGTCACTTTAAATTATATAAAGGGATCATTGTTTGCATGATATGTATAAAAATATCCATCATGCATGAAATTCACACACTTGTGTAGTTTAGATGATACTACTTCCATATCATTATCCAAGATTAAAATATAATCAAATTGTAATGTGGATCATTAGGCATAATCTGGGGAAAAAAATAAAAAAAGAAAAAGAAAAAAAAGAAAAAAAGACAATGTCTTGGGTCCTACTATCACATATAATGATAACGATCAAAGTATGTGATGTTGAATGTTTTAAATTCTAATTATGATTTGATCCAATTTTTAGTTACTATCTATTTGACACCTAATTTTTACAAGAAATTTATGTTGCAAACATATATTATGGATTCATTATCTATCAATATGTGTTTGACTACTTTATTTTTTATTCGAGCCTCGATGAATAATGAGAGATTTTTCTCTAATATATGTTTGTTAGTTAAGTGTTAATTAATAAATGAAATGGATTCTTTTGTATCCTTTAATGAAAAATATGTGGGTTCTTTATCGTTTAGGAACTTGTCTCAAACTATCCCTCATAGAAGATGTCAATGTAAATAGTTGTTCTCTTTAGTAATTCTAAGATAGAAATATTAACATGGTTTTGATTTTAGTTGATCAATGATGTCATACCCTTTGGTTTAAGTAGATGTAATTATGGGAGGTGGAGGGGGATGAGGAGGAATAATTTTATTACATTTTTTCCTCACCTACATGTTAGCACACCCTACATATTATATGAATGACAACATGGACCAAAAAATATAATATAAGCCTCATGAAAATATTGGGGGTGGGATGGTAGTTGGTATAAAATTTATGTCTAGAAGAGACAGGAACAAAAATAGTCATGCATGCCTTTGGGTTCCTAGTGATACCAGGAAGCAACTCAGATTGACTATTACAACAATATAAATTAAGAAAGGCTAAATATTGTTCCTTATTCATTTAAGCCTTATTATTACACTTTGATCCATGGAATTACATATTTGTTACAAATTTTTCATATTTAAGGAAAAAACATGTAATAATTGTAGTCAACTTACATTAGAGAATAAAAACTATGTGTACATCCATTATAGCCATGCATAATTTGTAAATGAGGGAAGATTAGAAATTAGATCTAAAAATTAAATTTAAATATAAAAATCTAAAACCCTAGAATGAAGGATGAAATTATAATGAAAATCTAGGGTTTTGTTATGTTCTATAAAAAAATTGGGTTCAATAATATGTTTTAATTTATTTTGGATTAATGAACCTAAAAAAACTAAGAATTGATTTAATTTGTATAAAATATAAAAATAATATGTAAATTTGAATGTAAAATATAGAAAATGATTAAATAATTGTACTTGATAATTATTAATAATACTAGCAAATTAATATGGTTATCATATTTATATTTTTTGTAGGACTGAGACATTATACAGGGGACATGAAGCAAAATTAGACTATGAGTCATTTTAATTGGGAATTGGGTGTTTGGAACTACTAGAAAGAATCCAAAACTATGTGGACACCTAATCGAGGTGATATAATTTATTTTTTGCCTAATTCTTATGTGTGTACAATGGTTATTTTTTTCATTATAAGTTGTTTTTCCTTCTTTTAATATGTTTTTGCATGATATTAAGAATCATTGTGTGCATTATATCCAAAAAAATTGTCTCCTTTCCTTTTAAACCCTAGGTCCAATTTCAACGCTAGGTTTAGGCTTGTATAAGGGGAAGAAGTTAGGTTGAGATGATATCAACCACTCCCCAATGAATTCTTGAATAATACTTGCATATATAATACTTTGAAGAGGGAAATTAAACTGCATGTAATTCTCTCCATTAGGTTTATGTGTGAATTGGTGTTCCCTTAATGAATTAAACCTGTAATATAAATTTTGACACTTAGAAAATGATTTTTTAAAAAATATTGGATTAGGTACTTAAGATATAGATAGGGCCTAATACTTGTGACCTATTAATGAGTTGG
>JARHVA010002722.1:1142500-1272500 GCA_037957365.1 Torreya grandis
ATAAAATTTAAATATCTCTAATAATATACTTTAATTATAATATATTAAATATATATATTTATTTTACTTTTAATATAAATTTAAGGTGCATGATAATAAAATATGTTGAATAACTTACTTTATATCATATTATATAAAAATTATTTTATTTTATTTTTAAAATGAAGAAATAGCATATTATATATTTGTATTTATTATGCATAAATATATATTGTGTTATTTATATATTATACATTATTTTTATTCTAGTATTTTTAATTTTATAATATTTTTTAAATTAAATTTTAAAATTATTTAGACATCTAGACTTTAAAATAAAAACAGATGTACTATAAAATTTACAAATGAAAAAAAATGATAATATATATTTAATTAAAATTTTAGGTCAATTATAATAGATTTACTCATGTTTGAAGAAACATTTTTTAATTTTATTTATTTTCTTTTATAGGATGCAATGGTGTATTTGTACCAAATACTTCCTTTGAGGGAGATTTTTGAGTTTTAGTTTTTGTTTTGTTTTTTGCATTCCTTTTTTTTCCCTGGGGTTAGTTGGTGAGGCGGAGGGTGGAACTAGGTGTATAGTAACCAAATATTTTTATTGAAGGATGTTTGAGATTTTTTTAATTTTATTTATTTTCTTTTAATATTTTCGTTGAGAGAGATTTTTGAGTTTTTGTTTTCTAGGTGTATGGTAATCAAATATTTTTATTGAAGGATGTTTGAGATTTTTTTAATTTTATTTATTTTCTTTTAATATTTTTATTGAGGGAGACCATTGAGTTGTTTTTTCTTTTTTTTTTTAGCATTTTTTCCTTTTACCCTTAGGGTTTAGTTGGTGAGGGAGAGGGCGGAACTAGGTGTATAGTAATCAAATATTTTATCTGAAGGATGTTTGAGATTTTTTTCTCAAGAGATGTAATATTACTATTGAAGGATGCTTGAAAATTTTTTCCCGAGGATGTTATTAACCAATCTTATTTTTTAATAAGATAAAAAAATATTTTAAATGAAACTTTTTAGTGGTTTTCTTTTTTAAAAATTTGTGATATTAATTTTCATAAAAAAATTATATGTGAAAATAAATTGTTTTTAATATTTTACTGATATTATTATATTTATAAAATTTTATACCATTTTTTTTTAAATTTTGCAAAAAAAAACAAAACAAAAAAAATATTTTAAATATAATTTATTGAAATAAAATCTTTAATTAAATATTGATGAAGATCATATATATATATATATATATATATATATATATATAATATATATATATACATATACATATACGAAAAAAGTTATATGAATTGTTGAAGAGAGACAATAATCACCTTTAATTTCATAATAAGAAGTACATTTATTTTTTAAAAAATAATCATTTTATATTCCAAAAAACAAATTTGAGTACCTGATTAATATGATCATTTATCTTAACGATAAAGTGGTGAAGCAACTCTAACTTATTCCAATAAAACCTTCAAAATATGTTATAATTGAAATTATGTATAATCTAGAAGTTGAACTAAAATATTCTCTCTCTCTCTCATATATATATATAATATAATATAATATAATTAATTGATGATTTAAGGGAAAATTTTTAAAAAGCTTTATTTATTTAGATTCAATAATATCCCTATTTATTTTTCTATATAAATATATTAAATATATTTATACATATTTATTATATCAATTAAAATTTTATAAAAAAATAATAATTTATTTTATTTTTAAATTAACTTTTTCAAAAATAATAATAATATAATCAATTAAAAATCCTCAATTTTGTTAGCACAAAACTACTTGTTAAAAATATAATTAAAAATAAGAACCAATGTAAAACTTTTAAAAAAGGGAAAATGATTTTACTTTTATTTTCTAAAATTTCTTATACTTCATGGAATTAATCAAGAAAAACAATATTTCAATCGCAACATAGTTTTCTATCAATTAATCACCATGCATGCTTCTATTAAAATTCTAAATTTATACATAACATTTGATAATATAAGAAGAAAAAATATAAGCATAGAAGAAATTAATATACTGAATAAATTTTATAAAGTAATAATTTTAGATTTATTAAATATAAATAAATTTAAAATAATGAATGTTTGTGTTATATTTTGTGGTTGTTTTTATATTGAAAATTATTTATATATATAAAGATTGTTTGTATTCACATATTATATATATAGATATATATATTAATAATAATAATAATAAAAAGTTATATTTCAATCTATAAGATTTCACAAAATAAAAAATTCTTGAACAGTAATTTTCAAATAATTTTTTTGCTGCACATTAATTATAATTAAAAAAGTTAATGTGGATTTTTCATAATCTCAGTACCTTAAAGATGACGACACACAATAATTGGAAAATAGTGTGTCAACATTTAACATATATATATATATATATATATATATATATATATATATATATTAAAAATTTATTAATAATAGAATTACATTGAACAAATTTATTTAGTGATTAAATTTATATATACAACTTTTCTAAAAAGAATATAAAATCAAAATAAATTTTTAATACAAAATAAATTATTATATGATCATATAATTTTAAAATGCTTATTTAGATCTTAAACATGTTTTTTCAATTATATTTGTGTATAAATTATAAATGACCATCATACATTTTTAACATATTTTAATGTTGATTGCCACAACTATTATTTGGATGCACAAACTAAAGCTACCAAAAAAACTTTAAGAAAAAGGTGATCTCATGAAATGTTAAGATAACAAGGTAAAAAGAACAAGGTGGGTTTTATGAAAACACGATTAAAAATATTGAAGTGGAAATTGTTTGCAAAGTTAATTCCAAATTTTTAAATTTTGTTGGCATGAACTAATTTTGTTGGCATGAACTAATGATTTGTAATCAATTTTTTTTAAATTGAAAAATGTAGTTTTATTGATATATAAAAAAAATATTAGAATATAATATTAATCATATAATAGAGATGGGTGGAAAAGTCACACTTAAAAAACAAGTTATATCCGCTAAAACAGATCATAACACTAACAAGAAAATAATAATAGAAAAAAAATAAGAATGGCTAAAACTCATATCCACAATGTAACATTTTTTGTCTTTTTTCTTTTACACCTCAGTCCAACATTCTGGATGACTAAGATCCATCAAAGTAGCAATATCTATTAACAACTCATATGATTATGTTGAGGATCAAACATAGGTTGATCCTTGTTAGATTTTGAAGTTTTTGATTCATGTGATATTTTGATACTACCCCTTGTAGAGTCCGAACCTTCTTTCTTCCCTCTACCATCTTGATATTCTTTTGTGACTTCAGTTGGAAGAGTGTGCTCATACGGTTCTTAGCATTTAGGATGAGACTGGTCCTTTTTTTTGGTTTGTATGCATGTAGACAAACTTCTTTGAGATGCCTAAGTTGGTCACAGAGATGGCATCTAAAAGCAGTGTTTTCATAATTCAACATCTGAGGCCAATGGGAATCATCATGTTTAAATTAGATTTGATTTGGAAGACCTTTGCTAAAGTCAACTTAAACACAAATACGGGCATAGATAAAAAATATTTGCGCAGACCGCTCAAAATCGATCTTGTTGAATTTTCTAAGTGTATTACTAATAGCTTCACATACTGCGAGGTGCCAAAAGGGTAGACAGATATTTGGACGCTAAACCCAAACCGTTATTTTAGACACCACCATTGTTAAGGGATCAAAATAAAAAAACTATAGGGTAACATAGAGCCAAACTCTTCACCAAAACCAAGGTCCCTCCTTAAGAACTCTCTGACAATCCTCAAGATCCATAAATTGAACTATGAAAAACCCTTTCAAATATAAATGAATCACACGGTTCATGGACCAGATAACATCAAAACATTGATGCAACTCCTCTGACCAAGGTCGAAACCTATTAAACCTACAAATAACTGTAAAATCTTCAAAAGAAGAAATTAAATCAGTTACTTCTGGAAGAGCGATCTCCACCCCTGTGATAGCATCCAATTTCTACATAATGTATGAACTAAAGAAGATTGTAGGTGAAATCGGAGCTAGAAACGCTGTAGGGCAAGTAACATCTCTATACAAAAAACCATACCTCTGTTTCCTCATGACATTCGCTACAAATAGACCTGCCATACTTACACTTGGTCTGTTGCTGTGTTTAAATGCTCTGTGAAGCAGTCGGCTACCGCTGCCGCTGCCACTGCCATGTCATTGCCAGTACCGTCCCCCGACCATGCCCTAACTGCGCTATCTCCAAACCCTCCTACAGTTACTACAAATCTGCTGCTGTCGCTGCTGCGCCATTGCAACTGCCATCCACCTCCAGTGCCCTAGCTGTGCTGTGTCCAAACCACCCTCCAATTTTAATTTTTTTAAAGTTATTTAACATTTCTGATTATTTCACATTTCAATCAAAAAAATATAACCGATTTGCAATAAATTTTGATAAATATTATAACTCGAAATATGTCGATAGACATGTTTGGAAAATTGTAGGGATATACTCTACAAAGCACACGAACTGTTTGACAAAATGTCTGAATAAAATATACACAAAATTCTCTTTCTCTATTAACAAGTGCATTTTCATATTACTTGTAATTTTGTTGGAAGAAAAGTCAAATAGCATGTTCATTCGTTTTAAATATGATTTTGTTTTTAAATAGGAAACTTCTTGTCCACAAGTTACAATCAACAGCAGGAATACGCGGTGGGCACCCTTGTTCTGGATATTCAACCCAGAACACAGATTCTATGTAAATCATTCAAATTTGTTAAAAAAACCATGGGATGGTAGTTGCGCTGTGGGTTAGATAATTGAAACCACTCTTGAATTTTTATTTCAACAGAGGCGGCTAATAATGATCAAAAGGTTTATCTGTTTAGATATAGTTTAACAATTATATCTACTTTGTGTGGAAATCAGGGATGCGGCTACCTAATATGTGGCCAAACCCAAGAAATATTCGAATGTAGCAATATTCGGCGTTGGACAATTTTGTTGAGGATTTATACTTTTCAAGCTATTAGTATAAAATTATCTTACACCTCTTTTTTCTTTCTTTCTAGTTTGAACTGGACGCTTGAAATCTCTTCGGCCGAGATCACAAAGAATTTAATTGATGTAAGGGAAGAGCTTGGATGTGTAATATAGTTGGAAAGCTAAAGTCGAGGAGACTTTGAATATGTGAAAGGTTTTGGTTTACAGTTCAATTCTCCAACAATCAAGAGGCTTTGGAGGGATTTTTGATAAAGATTGCAGATTTCAAAACAAAGCTAATTGTGCTAGCTAAATACGGGTGCCTCTCCCCAAATAAAGTGAGTGATTACCAATGAGTCTAAGCTGTATAATAAACTTGTAGAACTAAAGTGGAGGAGACTTTGACTGCTATCAAGGGTTTTGGTTTACAGTTCAATTTTCAAACATTTAAAGAGGTTTTGAAGGAATGTTGATATGATATAGATTCTAAAATAAAATTAAATGTATTTTTTAAATATGGATATCTCTTTTGTTGATAAGGTTATTGATTATGAATGACCTTACAATGAAAAAACTAGTCATATAAGGTTATTGATTACTAGTTATGGGGGAATAACATTTTCATTTTTAAATAATTGAGCCTAAATTACCAATATGTTTTAGTATATTTTGGCAATACATATGTTTTGCCAATAGACTTGTAAAAGTCAAACCTCTAACTTATTTGTGGAGAATCATTTGGGTACCAATCACTGTAATCTAACATACAACTCTTAAACATTTATTGACCTATTCAAATCGACTGAAGTTGAAATCTTGAATTTACCGAAAAGATAGCCATCTTCTATTTAGTTATAATGTTTCACTAGAGACAATTACAAAAAGACCCTCGGGACTATAAAACTATAAATGACTTTACAGTGCAAGTTACACAGGATGGGGTGTGACTTGATGTTTTGGTGAAGCAGGGATTTGTAAAGTGAAAAAGTGTAAATTTGCAATTTCAACTCTAAAACCATGATCTTTGACCCCCTTTCACCTTTTACACAGACAATGTTAAACAACAATAAGATGATATATCTAGTGGAGGTGATAGTAGAGAATCAAGTGGTGTATTCCTTCATATAGTGTAGCAATGGTGTGTTAGGAGGACACAATTTTTTTTCAAAATGAGATTGAGTAATGGTGAAGTAGTGGGGAATGGCAAAGCCATATAAAACATGAAACCAGTGAAAGATTTCAAGGTGAGTTGGGTGGTGATGCTGAGAGACAATGAGAGGGTATTTCAAGTGATGGACTCAAAGAATCCTAACTAGATATATGTAAAAAGCTCAATGACATGTCACATATATCAATGCAATATGTAGCTTTCATCAAACTATTTAGTTACCAATAAATGATTGAAATAGTGGCCATCCCAATGAAAATAGGTCTCTTTGAGGTATTTTGTCAATCACATATTGTCATCCCCAGTTTATAATCAAGAGTGTTTCATGAGGTCAAAGAGTTTGAGAAAATCCTATCAAATTTCTTTTGTATAGGCGGTGTGTGATTACACCACAAGGTATGTGACTTCATATTTTGGTGGATCCATGTTTCTGAATATAAATGAGTGTAAAGTGATGTGTTACTATTAATATTATAAAATAAGTATATACACTATAATATATACAATATTAAAAATTATAATATTCATAATATTCTATTATAATATTATATACTATATTGTTGATTATATATATTTTTATAATATAATATTATACATATGTTATAATATAATATTAATACACTAATAATCTCTCTCTCTCTCTCTCTCTCTCTCTCTCTCTCCCTCACACACACACACACACACACACACACACACACACACACACATCATCATCATCATCATCATCATCATCATCATCATCATCTTAAAATTAACAAAGTTGAAAACATTAAAAATAATAGAATATGTTAAAATTAAAAGTTAAAAATGAGGAATTTAAAGAACATATACATTTGTTTGTGGGCTTGCAACCATATAAGTAGATGTATTTGAAGCAACATAAAAAGGATAAAAATATTTTTCTAAGTGTTATGGCTTTTATAATATCCTACAAAAAATGAATAGAGTGGCATAAAAGCTAAAGCTACCCTAGTCTACTTGCATACATCATGTATTTCATGTATCTTATCTAGAAAAGGTCTCCGGAGAGTTTATACCTAGACTAAGTTACCCAAACTGGATGAAGAAGGAAGAGTCATTTTGGTATTTGAGGATATGTTTCACACATGCACAAAAAGGCAATGGACAAGAGAGCTTAAGGAGTAGTTGAGCAAATAGAAGAGTCTGAATCATGAAGATGCAATATGTAAAGATGAATCTTTCATGCAACAAAATCTATAATTATTTCAAATTTTAGGAAAATATTTTTTAAGGAGAGGAACATATTATGCCCTTAACTTATAGTGTGTCTAGGGATATGTGAGACTGACATAAATTTCATACTATCTTATTCAAATTATCTATGTTTTTAGTATGGTCAGCCTATGGAATAACCGTGGCTAAGTAGAGTATATTTAGAAAGCATTGGTTAATATTTTATCATCATATTACAAATTATTCTCTTATTATAGTGTTGTGGATGTTACCCCCTTGAAGTGACTTAGTCATGATTCTCAAGTATTCTACTCATTTGTTAGTTATTGTTGTGGATATGATTATTTTAATCTTAATTCTATGATATTGCAAAAAACTAAGTTATTTCATTACATTATGTTTCTCTCTATGATGTTGTTGGAGACAATTATTCCTATTGAAGCATTGGAGACTATATTCCCTATTAAAAATTTGGAGACTATGTTTCTTGCTAAAACATTGGAGAATTTGACTTTACGCTAAATCAATTGGAAAAGTAGGGGTGATCATGCCCTAGGGGAGAAATTAACTAAGGAAAGATCCTTGGGTTGGTAAAAAAATGATTTAACCTTCAATAGTATGTTATGTTGTTGAGAGCAAAGAATATAAACCACAATACTCATATAACCAATATTCAACTTCATGATGAAAAAGGGAACCTATGCTGGGATCATAAATCAACCACTACAAACACACTTATAGATTTAATATGTAATATTTGGCACCATCCATGCTATGTTTGTAATAATAAAATTATAATTATGTTTGTTTATGATCCATAATTTAATACAATGGGTTCCAATACGATATATAATGTTATGCATCTATATATAATTTATCCCAAATGTAAATAAATTGAAAATACATAATTTATCTTCTTGTAAAATGAATGTGTGTGTGTGTGCGCGCACACACACACACACACACATGTGCGTTGCTTATGTCCCAAAAATATGTTCTAATATACAAACATTTATCTCATAATATAAACGAAACTATTAACATGATGTGCTTCAAACACTAAAAAACATGTAATATATCCAAAAAACTATATTTTTTATACATGGAGGCATGCATCTATATGACAAGCCAACTAATATGCCTCTGTTTTGAGATGAGGGATGTCGCCTATGAATTACTCATATCATAAGAAGATATTTAACAACATCATGTTACTTAAAAATATGTAATAATTTAGAAGCATGTGATAAAATTTTGAGAATATGTCAACATAACATTTATGAAACATGTAATGTAAGGTAGACAAGTGTCATATCAATATAAATATAGTAATTAGGTACGTAATAGTATTAATATCAGATATAAACATTGAATAATGAACTGCATAAGAAGGTGAATTATGTGGTTTATGGTACCAAAAATAAATTTGAAGGTGCATGATATGGGTCACGACACCAAAAACATAGAAAACTCAACAAATAATCTTATATTTATCCATGCACACAGTAAAGAATAGACAATATAAATCAATAACACACATAGAAAGTGACACACACAATGGACAATAAAATGTCAAAAAGGAAAGAGACCCAAATAAGGATTCATGTAATAAATATTCAATCAAGTAAAAGTAATAAGAGAAAGCAAGGGTCCACCTAAATAGGTATGTAATGATACACTCAATCAGTCAAAAGTAATTAGAAAAGGTGAGGACCAAAACAAAGATTCATATAATGATATGATCAATAAAACAATGTTATATAAGAAATCAAGAGATAAATGATCATACTCAATGATTATCCTATAGGAAATTAAATATCAACAATGGATTATAGAATAGGTCAAACTAGTATACACTATAAATCAATGCCATCATCATAGTATATAAAAATAACATATTCATGAAATGTAGAACTTTAAATAACATAAGGAGCAAGACATTTGTAAGAAATCAATATAGCTCAGCATGATAAATATAAGGGTTGTAGAAATATATAACCTATTCAAATTTAACCTATGTAATTATATGTCCTCAGCAGTGGCATGGCCCCTAGGTATATGAATGGTTTACATTTGTGCATCCATGAATTGTGTATAACTTGTCTATCTTATAACTCACTCATATATACCATGAAAAACATATACATATCAAGAATGATATGCAATCTACCAAACATGTAATAATTAACATAAATATATGATGTAAACTAATAAACATGTCATGCTTAGGTCCTTTTTTTTATTTTTAGAATAATCAATTTTTTATTTTTTTTAAAACCCTAAAATGTTTTTAACAAATGTTTAGAGTCCAAATAAGTCACCACAATCATCATATGGGTTTATTCCACTTGTATTTTCATTTTCATTTATTATTTTCTTAATTTTGTGCATACACATTAAATTTTCCTCTACTGTATATGCTTATTCATATGCTATCTTTTAAGTTATCCTTAAAGGTTTTGCCTTGTGATTATCATTGTGACCATCATGTCGAATCCTAATTTTATTTTATTCATTTAAGAATGTGATGTACCAATTTGGTTTTTTCATTGTATCCCACATTTATTATAACTATTATTGTCTCAATACAAACCTTATTGGTTGGCAGGGTGAATAACTCATATGCATGTATCTGAAACCTTTGTTCAACTAAAAATTGGTAGCTCATAGGATTCTCAATTGATCTTTCACAATATAGACTTTGTTTTAATGCATCAATGTTATCTCCAAACTTCCATAGGAATAAAATACTACACATACTTGAGCATTGTTTTTCATAAATTTGAATTTATTGCCAATGAGCACATTCAATGTATGTTGTAATGCTCAAGATTTTTTTTTTGTGGAGGCTTATGAATTTTATGTGTTGTATTTGTGTACTAATATTGGTTAGAAATTACTAATGATCAATCTTTCTATAGTTGGATGGCCTTAGTGATCCCTTCATTCATGTACTTTTTAATTTTCTGTTGAAATGTTATACAATTGTTTGTCCCATGCCTTGTTATGCAATGATAATCACAATTTGATTTTCCTTCATGATGTGATGTGATAGACATGTCATAACTCTTTATCTAGTAGTTTGTAATGGAATCAGGTTTTTATCAACATTTTTAATATGATGCTTGGTTTTTTTTGAATATTTTTCACTTTTAATGTTATGGAAGGTTTTATATCCATAATCTTCACATTATTCACTTGATTTGATTTAAGCCTTTGTAGTGTGAAATTTACAATTGTTCTTATTTTGTTAAGATTGATTTTAAAAAGGTTTGTCTTAATTATGCACTTAACATATGAGATTGATTGTGTGAAATGATATTTCAATAATTGTTTGAATTCTATTTGTATTGATTATCTATAATTACTACCTTTCCTTTGCCTTCTATATATTGTGCTTGAATAAGAACCTTTGAATTATCAACAATGTTTATATATATGAATTATCCTAATATTCTTCTAGACCAATAAGTTTAATAATATTATGAGACAAGTACCCATTTAAATTAATAATATTTAAATTTATCTTGTGCAAATCATCATTGATATTATTTTAGTATCATTATCCTCATGTCTTTACTATTGTAATAATCTATTACTATACATTTTGGATTTTATGAATTGACCAATAATAGAAGATTTGAAATTGTTTGTTTATTTTTTAATATCAGATTGTGGTTATTTTTTTCTTTCTTTATTAATGGTCATTATTGGATCCTTTTCATTTACTTTACTTGATTATCCAACCTCATGTATTAAATTCATCTACTAGGATATGTTGGGATGGAGGTACTATAAATTACTACATAAAATATCATAGCGAATTACCATTAAGCTATTATCTTGTGTCAATTTAAAATATCTAAAAGGATCATTGCCTATGTGACATGTATAAAAATTTACATAATGCATAAAATTTATAGATTTGTGTAGTGTAGATGGTACTACCTCCATAACATCGTGTAGTTTAGTATTTACATGAGTGATTTTATTATGGTAAATAATTAGTGATTTACAATATGATAAATTACTTAGTAACAGTGTTGTTATGTAACAATAATGTATAATTGATAAATATATTATTATTGTGAATAACAACAATAATGTCATATATAAATATGAGTATTATTAAGAGATTTGGAGATATTTAAAGTAGAATAATATACTAAATTATAAGAAATATATTTCTTATATTTATATAATGGTTTGAATGTAAGATGAAACAGAGTAAATAATATAAATGAAAAATTGTAATATTACTCTGTATCTACTCTGTATAATGTGTTCAACTTCATTATTGATTGCTTGAGTTAAATCTTTGTACAAAATCTTTAAATATATATCAGTAGTATCAAAGTAGACTATGGAGTCTTGAGACATTACATGGGTTAAAACCATTGTTTTTAACTACCTCGATTGATGACATGGGGTAAAACCATTGTTGTTTTTGACTACCTCGATTGATGAAAAAAACATAACGTGAGAAAATCTTTTAGTCTTGTAGATATTGTGGGCATAGATTAATTTAGTTTGTATTTTATTTAAATTGAGAGGCAGATGATATTTTATTTTGGCCTTATAGAAGGAAAGGCAAGGCGCAGCTCATTTTTGGCTGAAAGTGATAGAAGTTGTCATTATAAAATTAAAAGACCTTAGCTCACAGAAAGCTCAGCGTAAAGAACTAGAAGAATGTGAAGAATTGCATTCTGATCCATATGCATGTAAAGATCCTAAAATACACCAGACGATGATATGTAATTGATTTGGGTGAGTTTCAAACACAATTGAAGAAGGAAGAAAAGTCAATCTACAAGGTTCTAATTTGCCTATTTTTCTCCGAGTTGAGACGCAGTTGGCTCAGCCTTCAGGATCCATTGGAAAATGTAGGCCAAATCATTAATGACTTTGGTAGCTATGGCTATTTATTTATAGTTTGTTCTTTTATGCAAAGATTTATATATGCTTGCAGATCTATTAAATTCATTTTTACATCCTGTTGTCGACGTACTACATGGATTATCGTACTTCTTCCAAAGAACTCTACATAGTGTCTAATTTTTAGTGTTTCTCTTGCTAGATGGCTCCTATATCATGCATATGATTTATGTATAGTCTGCTATTACGTTCTTCTCTATCATTCAAAAGCATATTTGATCATGTATTGACTGTGATCTAAATCCATAGCAGACAATGTGCTCACAGTCCACGTACTGCTCGAACGGCTTAGATTTGCAAATTCGTCATTGGCATCTCATCCAATACACAATGCTCAACATGCTATAGATCTAGTGATAGTGTAGATATTATTCAACTTATAATCACTTCCATTCAGCTCCAACATGATCCTCTTTGTCCCAACGAACTCAACTAAGGTTCAAACAAACTTACGTTTTCTTATTATATCGGTTGGTTTAATTTTTTTTTATGTATTTAGTCTAGTCGGGTCTTTTATACACATGGTCAATGTCTCATCTATCGTATCACGTGGTCATATGAGGCTTGATATGAACTCAATGTAGGTTATTAAACTTTTATAGTAGTATTTTTTTTATTGAGTATAAAAAGTTTACTTATTAGTCTTATCCTTCATAATATTTGGATCTTGTTAATAGTCTATTTAAGTTTAAGAAAATAAGTCTTTTGATTAGTTTAAGTTTTAAATTTTTTAAAAGTTTATTCATATTTTGGTTCAACGTATGTCATTTATATTTGTTAAAAGTAAAAGTTGAGTCAATGAATTTATTTGGGTTTATTGTCAAAAATTGTAAAATGAAAAATGAAAAAAATTGTCATACATATATATTTTTAGACGACACCAACATCTTATTAATTATTTCATATTGAGGGGGGAAGTACATCTAATGAAGAAATAGTTGAGATTCACAATTTCATCAGCTGAGTAAGTAAATTCACATGAAGGAGATTGGAGGCAAAGAAGGAAGGAGGTCAGAAGTAATGAATGAAGGAGGTCAAACAATGACCTCTCATTAGTCATCAATGACATAGCCACACTTTTGGTATGATGACATTCTTTTCAATTGTGTGGTGTGGATTTCAATTTTTTAATGTTGTGATATGGTGTTTAAATAAGAAAAGATGTATATTCTTATGAACACTTATAAATTATTCCTCATGTATCTGCTTTTGTAGAAACATTATAGAATATTGATCAAAATGTATTTTAGTAATCATGATGTAAAGGTTATTGGTAAAACTATAAAAAACCATTTGTGTAAGGTTATTGGTAAACTTGAAAAACTATTTATGTAATATTTTTGGTGAATTTGGAAAACCAATTGTGTAAAGTTTTTGGTGAACCTCGAAAACCAATTGTGTAAAGTTTTTTGTAAACCTAGAAAACAAATTGTGAAAGGTTTTTGGTCAACCTGGAAAACCAATTGTGAAAGGTTATTAGTACACTTGCAAAAAATTTAGGTAAGGTTGTTGGTCATAACCGAAGAAAACCATCTGTGAGTTGATCATGATCACACAGAGGTGGCACACTACAATCAAAAAATGAGATATGTTTTCTCATGTAAAAACTAGTGAGGGGAATGTCAGGGTTTAGTATTTACATGAGTGATTTTACTATGGTAAATTGTTAGTGATTTATAGTATGATAAATTACTTAGTAACATTATTGTTATGTAATAATAATTTATAGTTAGCATATTATTATTTTTGAATAACAACAATAATATCGTATATATGTATGAGTATTGTTAGGAGATTGGAGATATTTTGAGTAGAAGAATCTCCTAAATTATAGGAAAGGTATTTCCCATATATTTATGTAATGTTTTGAATGTAAGATGAAATAATATAGAATGAGAATTATATTATTATTATTATTATTTTACTCTTTGTGTACTATATTTAGATTCATTATTGATTGCTGTCAAGCCCCTTTTTGGTTAAATATGGATATGTGTCAACTCAGTAGATATCTCGGTGTGATGTGATCATTTATATTGCTTGTTATTCTTATACCTTTTGCAATATTTGGAGAAATCTTTGTAGATCTTGTGTCAGCTAGTAGGCAGTTACTTGGCACTCGAGTTTTGTAGGGTTTCTTCATAAGTGGTTGCACGTGATGACTAGAGAACAAATGGTGTATGGTGATGGATCCAGTGGAATGATCAACCAAGGCTCCAGCTCAACATCTAGTGTGTGCCCTCTGCCCTGGCACAAAGATGCTATTTACTACTATAAAAGCAAGCTCAAACCAATGAGTTGATGCATGCAACTTTGAGATAGTGAAGCTCTATAGAATTGGTTCTAAACATAGCAAATCAACTACCATTAAAATTTAGGACTAGCATGGATGCCCTCGAGGTTCCATATTGTAGAGCCTAAAGTCGCCTATGAGCCTCTGGGCTTATAGTTTCTTTAAATGAGTATTTGCTCTATTCAACTTGATGTGTACTCTATTTATCTAAATAATGTTTAATAAATAATTGTGTATCCCTTAATTGAGTGTTGATTTGGTTTATATGGTTATAGTTATGTTCTTTGAGGGTGGATTGATTGCGTAATGTTTGTAATAGTTGTAATTCTTAGATTTATTATATGAATACTAAGTTCTAGCAAGCTTTAGTCTAGTTTGTTAATGTCATCCATGTTTAAGTGATGACATTAAGTAACATAGATCCTCAAGAAATGCTTGAAGATACATTTAGAGCCAAGGAAATTAGAAGTGATGACACTAGGATCATCCCATTCATGGAAGTATAGATTGCATCTATGGCTAGCCAACTCCAAAAACTAATCACTAGTTCATCACAAGATGCTCAAAGTAGATTATGGTGTACCAACTACGAGACAAAATGCCATAATAGGAATAACTACCCTCGAAGGAATACACACACATTACTTCAAAGATATAAGGTTTGTCATGAGGTGCATGATGTTCATAACTACCCTTTGTTACAATATGCTAGTTAGGTAGACACAACCATATATTACTGATTATGCGATGCCTACACTCATACCATAACTAATCGCCATGTAATCAATGAAATACATGAAAATATGGAGAGAGGCATAGGAAAAATAACTATAGTAGCTGGAGGGTAGGCACTCCAAGGAAATGAGGACTATGGTTAGCAAAATATAGGTTATGGCCAACATAATGTAGGCTATGGCCTACAAAATGTAGTCTATGGGATGCAAAGAGGAACCAAAGGGCACGGTGGAGGATGCAGTGGAGGAAGATTCCCACTGTGATCATATTACAAGTGTGGTTTGACTGAGCACTATTAGCATGAACATATGGGTATTATCAAGGAATATATAAGGTCAAGGAATGCCCTAACTTATACAAAAAAACTAACCCAAGGTAGGCCTGATGTGGATAAGGGCACATGAATGATCAGGTGTGAGATTAAAGGGGAGAAATAGACTCTAAAGGCACAACCAACCTACATAAATCCAATCAAAGTACATGAAACTACTTGTAGTGGTTAACCACTCACTCTCTAGTTGTGGTGGTACCAGAGTTACACCTAGAATATGGGGAACCAAACCATATTAAGTGCACAACATGACCTAAACCCAAATCTATTCCTTACTCAGCCCCTACATGCTAGAAAGATGTATTACAACAAACTATGAGTGTGATTCAAAACCTTAAAGGAGAGATCCAACTGGCATGAGATCTAGAGGTGCAAGTTGCTACCTCCTACAAGAAGCAAGATAACTAGGAGGCTAAGGTAAAAGAGATAATATAGATATTGCACCTCTTATAGATAGAAGGGATGCTACCTTTGTTTAAAAATTTACTTTTAGAGCATGCCAAGTAGAATCTAGTTGAAATTACTATGTCATGCATGAAAAGGGCATGAGAAGTCAAGCATACACAGAACATGAATTACAATCAAAAGATCTTAGTGAATGCCACCATTGATGGATGGTTTGTATGTGAGGTTCTCATGGACACAAGCATCAAGGCCAATATATTGATAAGGAACACATGGGAGAACATGGGTAAGTCAGCCTTGAGGCCTTCCCCTCATGTGATTTTTATGGCCAAAAAATCTAGGATGTAACCAATCAGAATTCTAAAAGGTGCCATTGTAGATATTATGGGTGTAGAGTTTTATGCTAAATAAAAAGTGTTTGAGTTGGCTATGCAAGATAATTATCCAACACTTATGGGTAGGCCATGGTGTTACATGAATAATTTTGACATGTACTTCAAGAAGCACTATATGACCTTTGAAAATGGCAAGGAGAGGGTCATGATCCCCCTTTTAAGTGACCAATGACATCCTTATGTAGAAAGTGTTGATCTTGAAAATGAGATCAACCATATCTACAACATCATGGTGTAAGGCACTGAAACTATCAATACCAATGACCAAAGAGTGATTTCTTGGGATGATTGATAGTCAGCCTTGGACACTATCAATGTAGCTTGTGACTGATGGGTCAAAGAAGCTTACAAAACCACTAGTTGGAAGTTTCATTTAGTGATCACCAAAGCACCCAAATTTATGAGGACTAGTTGGGTCTAGATCGATCACACTTCACAAAGAGGGGTCCCTTACAATTGGAAGAAGGGAAATAGAGTGTTTCACTTGAGAAAAGGTAAATTGGAAGCACTCTTATGATATGATGGGAGTAATAATATAGAATAATATGTACATGACCTATATTTTTGCATCTCAAAGGAAGTAGATAAAATGGGTACATTAGTGTATATTTTGAGAAGCATTACCACTCATTGGTGGGCAGTGTAGAAGTCTATCTTGCCAACTTGGAAAGATGTAAAAGCATCTATATACACTAGATGATAAAATAATGAGGACCTAGACATTTCTACATATTCTAGTAATTTGGACACAATAGCACACATACGCTTGTGCAAAAAAACATGGATTGACTGTGATGCAAATGCCCTGAGGAACCTGTGGGTGCATGCCTTCTACATAACCTTTAAGACATGGGAATGAGCTTGCTATGTGGTCAAAAAAACATGATGTGAGATAGCCAGTTGGAATGTCTTGAAGGATAAGTTTGTGCACACCTTCTCCTTTTCCTCACATAACCTAGAATTGATCAAGCCATTATAAGTCATTTTAAGAGCAGTGTTTCAAGATACTATAATCTTAAAATAAATCCTACAAGATATGTTTGGGGAGAAAGGATTAGCACTCCTAAATTTATTCAAAGAGTAGACACTCAATAGTGACTCGAGTGATGAAGATATAGATGTCTAAAAATCATGAAATTGGACATCCTTGATAAGAAAGACGAAGCTCATACTCTAAGTGGATGATAATGCCCTTGACGAGGAAGACCCTACTCATATCCACATCAAAATAACTAGGGGATTAGGCAAGTTGAGGATATACATCAAGAGAGAAATGAGCCCTATCATGTGATATTCAAGACCACCTAGATTGATATTAGTATGTAAGGGGAACCAAAGGTGGCTACTCTATGTGCATATTGGTTTGATGCAAATATGGAATGAATTGTGGATCTCCTAAAGGAATTTCAAGATTTGTTTTCATGTAATTATCATGACATGAAGGGCACCCACACATCCCTTGGGAAAATGAGCATAAGGTTGGTGGATAGTGTGTGACCTATTAAGAAGCACCCCTATAGAATAAACCCCAATCTCCACGCTAAGGTCAAAACATAGATTAACTATATGTTGGTCATATGAGTAATCTACGTAGTGAAAGAGTTAGAGTGGGTGAGCCCCATGGTGATTAGAATTAAGAAGGATGGGCACATCCACATTTGTGTTGATTACTAACTATTAAATACTACTTATGTTGCAAAGCCCTTCTTGACTCCATTCACTGACAAAGTCTTGGATTGAGTCATAGGCTATAAAATCTATACTTTCACTGATGGTTTCTCTAGATACCATCAAGTCCAAATTGAAGAGGAAGACATGCCTAAAATAACCTTTGTGACAGAATGGGGTTTTTTCACCTAACATGATGCCCTTTGGGCTCAAGAATACTCCAACCATATTCTCTGTAGTGGTCATCACTACATTCAAGGATTTTATTCATAAGTTTCTCCAAGTGTACCTTGATGATTGGATTGTGTATGGGCTTGTGAGAGACCATTTTGACAACTTGCACCTCATGTTTGAGAGGTGATGACAACTATAGTTATCCTTGAACTTTAATAAGTGCATCTTCACAACAAATTTTAGCACCTTGCTTGAGTACATCCTCTATAAAGATGGTCTACTCATCGATCCCATGAAGATTACCATTATCATTCAACTCGAGACTCGTTCCATGTAGAAAGATGTTTGTGCCTTTCTTGGCCATTATGTTTGTTATACAAAGTTTATAAGGAGCTATGCAAGGATCATAACACTTCTAGAGGAGCTATTGTGCAAGGATGACCCATTCTATTGGGGTGTAATACAAGGGGATGCATTTGAAACTATGAAACTCAAATTGGCAAGCATACCTATCCTTTAGTTTCCCAATTAGAAGACTCCATTCCATGTCCATATCGATGCGTATGACTCTATAATTGGTTCCATTCTAGTGTAACCCAATGAAGGTAAGATGGATCATCCTATCTCTTTTGTAAGTCATAATTTAACCCTGATAGAGAAAAATTACATAGCTACCAAGTAGGAGGCATTGGCCATGGTCTACGCCCTCTATAAATTTAGGTAATACTTGTTGGTGATCCCATTCATCTTTTTCACCAATCATGAGGCACTTAAGTACCTTATAAATAAGCCCATTCTCCATGGGTGCATTTTTAGATGGATAGTTCTATTTCAATAATTATAGTTCTCAGTTATGGTAAAACTTAGGAAGCAAAACTCGAGACTAGACCATTTATCTTGCATTAACTCTAGTGATGTGATAGTGCTCATTAAAGATGACATGCTAGATGCATAAATTTATAGAGTCTAGCACATTCTCAAAGACTTGGAAAATATATCCACATTTCTAACATTTGGGTTTGTACCCCAGACCATGACAACCAAAGAGAATAAGTAGCTTGCCATTCATGCTATCCCCTTTTAGATCATTAGTGGGGAGTTGTATAAGTTAAGTTGAGATTAAGTCATGCAATAATGTGTTTTAAAACATGAAAGAGACTCTATTCTATGTGAGGTACGTGAGGGGATCATAGGAGGCCATTACATTGGAGATGCAATGGAATGCAAAGTGTTGTAATCAGGCTTGTGGTAGCTAAGCATGTTCCAAGATTCAAAGGATTACACTAAGGCATGTGACATATGCCATTACATAAAGAATACAAACTAATGAGATGAGATGCCTCTCATCCCCATTATTGTCGAGGTGCTATTTAAAAATGGGGCATTCATTTTATTGGGTTGATCACTCTATAAACAATATGCATAAGCAAGGGATACATTTTAGTGGCCATCGATTATTTCATAAAGTGGGCCAAGGTAGTGCCTACTAAAAAATACACTACCACTACTGCCACACAATTCATATGTGAGAACAACATAAGTCGCTATGAGTTCCCACTCAATTTAACTAGTGATAGAGGCACACTCTTAGTCAATGAAATTATGAAAATACTACTTAGACAAATACATGGTGGCATACCACAAGAGCACCCCATATCATCCCTAATAAAATGACACAATTGAAATATTCAATAATATATTGGGAATGTGCCTCATAAAAATATGTGACATTGATCACAAAGATTAGGATGATCAAGTAGTAATAATTATATGGGCATATCACACAACCTATAAGCACCTAAACAAGGCTACACCATTCCAATTAGTGTTTGGCATAGAGGCAATTCTAATGATGGAGATTTTGGTGCCATCATTGTGCATTGCATGAATTGGTCATTTGGATGATAAAGAATCATTGAGTGTGAGGTTAGAGGACTTGGAGTGCTTGGATGAAATGCACACCCAAGCAAGGTGGAGCTAATAAATAGAGAAAGCATGATATAAGTTATGGAATGACATGCATATTAAATGAAATGTACTGACTAAAGGAACATTGGTCTTGTTCTATGGTTCTAAATACCTCAAGCACTTGGGAAAGCTGAAAATTAGGTGGATGGGTCTATATGTTATCCAAAACATGTTGGAAACCAGTGCATGCAAGCTAGACACATTATTAGGTGAAATTATCCTTGGGCATTTAAATGGTAATAAATTAAAGCCATATAGTAATAAGATGGCACTTGAACCATCAAACACTGACTAATTGGTTACAACCGTTTAGTGTAAGCCAAACATTTATTTGTATTTTGTGATTATTGTTCTTATATAATGAATAAGTAGTGCTTTTAGGCCCCAAAAATAAATATTCTAGTGATTCTATGCATAAATTTAGTCAGGTGAGTCAAGAATGGATGCTTTCTAAATTGCCTAAGGACAAATACCTAAGTTTTTATGTGCATGGAACTCACTAGACTTTAAAAATATGAGCACCACTTAACAAAGAGAGGCACACAGGATGTAAATGTGCAAGAGGTAGATAGAATATGCACACTATGATCATTCCCAAGAGATCAAAAGTAGAGAGTGAAGTGCTGGAGGGCTAGTGCAAATGATTTATATGGGGTTTGACAGGGCAATGCAAAGAGATGAAAGTGCACAAAAATTGACCAAGATAGAAAAGCATGCTTGAAATGAAAGTGTAGCAAGAAAATAAGATGGAACCATGGAGGCTAAATCAGATGCATGTGAGGTGATATAACTAGGTTACCATAATAAAGGTGAAAAGTCATGCTAAGTGAACAAAGCACAAGAGAAAGATCATAAAGACAAGCTAGCATCCATCCAAAGTGAGGCAGGAAGTGTTGTTTGAAATACATGTCACTTCACCAAAAATACCATTAGGATAATTAATTGAGGTGATAGAAGGGTCACAAATATCTACATTGAATGCATGCATGGTAGAGGATTTTCATAGATTTTATGGGTTTTAAATAATTCCAAGAAATTGAGGCACTATCATTCCATTAATCCCATGCAATTAAGAAGGTACCTGAATTAAGGGTATAAAATAATAAAGGGATGACTGGTTTAGGTTACAAAACTCAAGTTAATTTTGAACTAAAATGTAGAGTAGTGAACCAGAGCCAAACCAACAAACCAAAGCTGAATCAAGAAAATGCTACTATAGTGAGACCTTAAGTAGCCATAGATGGCAAAAGTGAATGATTAAATAGAGAGGAATTGTGTTCCCTTTGAGATTGATATATAATAATGTGGGGCATGAATTATGCAAGAACCAAGTAGTAGAAAACTAAAGTGATGTTGAGGCCATCATTAATGGCAAGCAAAGCTCAAGAGCTAAAATTTCAGTCATAGATCTCATGATTGTAAGAAGCACCAACAAAAATTATAGGCTTTGAAAAAGTAAAAAGACCACACTTCAACAGCAACCAATTTAGAATGGGGAAGAAACACATGAGTTCTAGCCTACTATAGATGCATAAGGATGCTAAGAGGGTATAAATGATGAAGAAGTGACCATAGAAAAGAATAAAACATAGTTGATAGAGGGAGTTAGCATCACTGAGATTGATCTGTGGGTGCTTGAAAAAATGTCCTACTAGGAGATGCAATTTCCTAAGGAGGTATTAGTAAGAGAGAGTTGGGCATATTTTATGCACACCTGCTATCTCAAAGAGTACAACCACTACACCTAAGGAAATGCACAAGATCTAGTGCAAGACTGTGTGGTTGATACAGGGGCTAAAAATGAAACAAACACTTTATTATTTGATGTCTCCATTTGAGACAAACTTACAACCACTAGTGCAACTCATATATATTAGTTACCATGTTTTGAGAAGCTGAATGAACTCATGTATTTCCTCTTCTCACTCATCTATGGGGACCATTGCTACTTTGTGGGGAGGTGCATGTGATTGTCAGCTAGCCTCATTGGTAGAATCAATAGGTTCCCAAAATCTATTGTAGACATCTACAAGATGATGGCGGATGATGATGAAGTTGAAAGGGTTAGGAAACTCTTGGGGTAATACAAGGGAGGTTTCACATTCCCAATCAAAGACATCAAGGACCCTGGGATAAGGGTAGTTACATTCCTTATAATATTGGAAATGTGTCCTAGCAATCAGTGGATAGACATCACCAAGGCCTATCTGTGCATTGCCCACCATGTGGTATGGGGTGATGAGTGTCATTTAACTCTTCATTTAATCAATGTTTAATTGATGTATTATCAACCAAGGCTAGTGTCCAGAGCTATTTGCAATAAGGTGTAGGATGGTAGATCTAAAAGTCTACTTGTGGGGGTGTTTGATGGTCTTATTCTAACTTTGACTAATTAAAGAAATGTGTTCTAAACTACTTGATTCACTCTTTTACTGAAAAGGAAAAGATGTAACTATTTAATCAAATAAATCCACTCTTTTGATTGAAAGTAAAATCACACTCCTATTTACGCTTGCATGGAAATGGAGATGTTTAACTTAAAAATAAAGTTTGCTTCACACATTTGCTGTAAAACAAAACACACTTTGCATAGAAAAGAAATGACTTTGGAATAAGGAAATGCCTTTTGAACTATGAATTTGTTTTGATGTTTTATGAATGAAATGCAAACATTTGAATTTTTTTGATTAGTTATAACAAAGAGTTAATATAACATAACATAAGTACCGTACACAATTCTTGGTTCCAAGGAGAGTGGGCCCTTGATCCTCTTAGACTTAGGAACAAAGATTAATCAATGTTAAAAATTGAAGCGATAATTCATAAAATTGAAATGATTATAATATGTCTAAAACCTATAATATGCTTGTACTATCTTTTACCTTTTATCCTTTTTTTAATGACAAAAGTCTTACATTTTATACTAATATAATCAACTCAAAATAAGATGCAAAGAGATAGGATTCCTTGGTTGATCCACTCATCCAAAAATAAGAGATTGGATTTCCAAGAGATCCAATTATTTTGATGAAATAGATATACTATCTTAAAATAGTCCTAAGATCTAAATATATATAACTTTATCAAAAGCAAATCTTAAAAAATAGTAGGTGAGTATTTTCCTCATTTGACTCCAGCTAGAATGATTCTGTCTCATCTTATATGGTTGCCAACTTCCCCATTTATATCTTTGTCTTTACAAAATCCACAAAATTGACTCTGCAGAGTTGGTAGGAACGAGCCTATGGAGTCCATTGAAATAAGCCTACGAAGTCCATAGAAACAAGCCTGTAGAGTCCATAGAAACAAGCCTATGGAGTCCATAGAAACAAGCCCATGGAGTTCGTAAAAACAAGCCTGTGGAGTCCATAGAAACAAGTTGTTTGTGTGATTTCATAGTTTTACTAGATGGAGATCAAAATTGAACTTTCACTATACATCTCCTGTGTCTTCTTCCTGAGCATTGTTCACAACAAAAATCACTAAAATATACTATGTAATAGACATTAATGATAAAGTAAAGGTTTATTCTTTAGTTCAATATGACCAAGATAAATATCTACTTTCCATGTAGTAGCTATCTAATAACCTATGATTTACATAAGATAATATCTTTAGAGAGATGAATTGAGGGAAATAACATGTCAATACTGAGCTATATTCTGGGCTGATCATCTCCCCTAGGATTTACCTTTTGAAAGTCCCATTACAAACATTCATTGGCATTAATAGCTCTAGCATCTACTTTCCACACTCTGAGTCAAATCATATTCATCAAATTCATTTGTTATATGCTTGTCTAAATTTCTTGTAAACCCCTGATGTTATTAAATCATTTGTTTCCATTTATTGAATTGCTCTTCTAATTATGGAGCCCAACTCTACCCCTGAAATAGGTATGATCAACAAAGGGGGTCTATATCTCATGCCAATCCATTTATTTTCTCCCCTAGAGTTTATTACCTCTATTAAGATTTCCAAAATTGAGGTAGCTCTCCTCATACTCCATCTTAAGTTATTTGGAGACATGACCTCTCATCTTCTAATAGACACTGAAAGTTGGTCCCACTTTTTCACACTTGTAGTCACCACTGAATCAAAAATCTGTCTTGAAAATAAGTCAAAAGAAATGTACAATCATATAAAGCTTGTAAATAATGAGTTTTAACTTCATCGCTTAAACAAGCACAGTTAAAATTCTAAATGATCAATCTGGGGATAGGAAACACTGGTATGATACACAATCCTGTAGTCTTAGCATGATTTGTATACTCCTCAAATATGCTTTTCCATGCTAGTTGATTTTTGAATGTAGAATTCAATGCCCTCAGTTTAACCTCTCCTACATGAAGGTTTATTATGAACTTATTATGCTCATGGTCTCGTATGATCAAATCATGTCAATAAAATTCATAAAGCAAATCTTGCTGATCAAGTTCAACACTATAGAAAATTTCTAGAAATGTTGTTGGCTATAAAATCTTGTAAGGAAGATGACAAGAGATCCTCAAAAGCTACCATCTATAAAATTATTCAAATAAAAAAAAACTATATGCAGGAGAAGGATTCCTACATGCCAAAAGAGATTCCCCTAATTTATATGCATCTTGCAAATTTTCTTCTAAATTTTGGACCTTAGCTCCTAATTATTTCTTTTTATTTTCCAATATTTTGTTTAAAGAAGTTGAAAATTTGTTTTTCTATTTAAGTATGGAATATTATTCTTCATTTTGATTTATCATTTACAAGGTAGGATTACCTAGATAACTTGTTTGACAACTTCAGTCAACAAATACCTTAGGAAGAGAAGGTGCAACATCAGAAGGTGCTTTGGGAGAGTTTACCAAACACTGCAATATCCTATTCTCCTTCTTCAGATTTTATACATATATCCATAGGTTTATTTGTTCACTTTCATTTTTGTTTATTGTTTCCTCTAATCTATGAACTTCTACTGCATGATTGGTAGATGCTGTGTCCAATTTTTGCACCAACAATGAGTTGAGATGATCTTTATTCTACAATTGATTGATCAAGTCAATGATATTTCTTATTTTTTGTTGCTCTAGAGCTTGAGCTTGATAAATATTCAAGGTTAACTGCATAACAAGATCATTTAGATTAGATGACTCTCCTTTCTCATTTGTGCATATAGTTTTTCCTTTATTCATTGCAGTTTCAACTAAAATATGTGGTTGCCCTGCCATACTTGATTCCTCTACCATGAGTGGATCTTCGCTTGGAATTGGCCCCTCTATTATGACTAGAGAGTTCCTTTCGAAAGGAATTTCTTCAACATCTACAGTTTTAGGGATACTTTGATGTATGGGGGAATGAGATACCTTTTTAAGACTATCTAGAATGTTTGTAGCCTCTTGTTCATCTTCATATATCAGAAATAACCTTCTACTTCTTTTGATCACTCTCTGAGCTACACTGGGTTGTCTTTCCTTTTCAATCATCAAACCCTCAGTCTTCTCAAGTTCTATGGCAACTTTTCATTTCAATTTTCTTCTTCTTGACAAGGGAATTGGTTGCAATACAGATTCCTAAGGTTTTTGTGGGGACCGTAAAACTACAGGGATTTGATACCTTGTGATTCTTCTTCTTGAAGAAGAAGAAGGGATTCCTATTGAGACTACAGTCTATGATTTCTTCTTTCGATTTGTTTTCTCAATTGATACAGTCAATGGAGATGAATGTTCCTATGGTAAATTTGAGGTTTCTTATGCAGGTAAATGTGGAATATTGTTCTAAAATTCCTTCCAAACCTCTTATCCTTGCTGAAGGAAGTGATGTTGGATAATTATATGAATAAGGCTATGGTGCCTAAGAGTAGCATTAGGAGTTGTAGTCATAATTTGAAGGGCACCATATAAGAAGGATGGAAAGTTAATCTTGTAATGAGGGTTTTTCCTTCCATACTTAAGGTGTATTAATATTTTCATGGTGTCTCCTCTTAAAAGACTATTTTTCCCCTCACAAATGATATACTTGAGTACCCATTTGGCTACAGATTTTCAATGTTTAAGAAGTAAATTTCTATGAATCTTTTTTGATTTTTCCTTGGAATCTATTAGACACAAAGTCCTAGTCTGCTCATTACCATTAAATTGAATAATTAAATCACTAAATGAAATTCTATCTGTCGCTCTCATTCTTTCATCTGGAACTTATATGATTTGACTTATAATTTGAGTTGAAACAAGAATAACAATGCCTTCAACAACTGAAAAATTAGGAGTGAGATTAGTGATGAATTATCTTACCATTATTTCATGGAAATTCTAGAACTTTTCAATGAAAGGTAGCCAACCATTTTCTCTAAATACTACCATAGAAGCTTTGTCTTTATGAAAATTTGCTACATTCTTTGGCTTTGATCTCATTTTTGTCCCATTTCTACTTGAATTTACAGACAACTCTATTTCTTTAACTCAGATTAGGGCTTAGACAAGCTTTTATTGAAATTTGTAGGCAATAATCGTTGAGGGTATGTAGAAATAAAATGTTTCATGTGAAACTCCATAGCTTCATGAGTCCATAGTTTGATATGATTACTTTATACAGTTCAGTGCCACACATTTCTATGGAGTGTGCCAGCTATTTTGTCAATTTATTAGAAATGGGATGAAATGATGATGTGGCACTTTGACGATGATGATGATTTATCATTTCATATAGAACCCCTTTATGATGTTCCATCATTATAATTATTGATGATAAAAATGATTGTACCAAAGATGAACACTTATCTATACACCTTTGGTGGCTTGTTTACATGCTTATCCATTATGGTATGTGTCATGTCATTTTGTTTTGGAAGGCTCAAGTTTGGGTCATCTTCATAAAATAAATCTTAATTAAATCAAAGATAATTAGTTAACTAAACATAAATAAATAGAATATATATCTCACTTACTTTTGACCTTAGATTTATCCTTTGCTCACCATTTGTCTTGCACATATAAGTTTGCATGGATTAGTCAACAGGTGTTGAAAGAACAACTTTTATTGCATGGAGAAAACCAATCATAGTGACATGATGAGATTCTCTTTTTAATTTCTTATATATATATATATATATATATATTTTATTCCCTTTTTACAATGCATAGCCAACCAACAAGCTATTTTTTTCAGTATTCATTATCAATAGTGTCCCTGAAAGGATTTTCACTATTGAAATTTATTTATTTATTTTTTATTTTTAATATGTAGGATCATCAAAGAGTAGGTTCTTTGGAAGAAATAGAGTCCTCCATAATAGCTACTTTATTTGAACCAGTTTCCCTAGAAGAAGCAAAGTCCTCTAGAAAGACTATTTAATCTTTTACCCTTTGAACAAATTCTTCTTTATTGAGAGGTTTTTGATAAAGCTTCAATCTATGTCCATTGACTAACATAGCTCTTCTAGTATCATCAATAGATATTAGCTTAACTGAACCATTTTCAAAGACCTCAATCTGATAAGGTCCCAACCACCTCATTTGTAGTTTTCATTTAAACTGTTAAAATTTGGAATCAAACAACAGTGCCGAATCTCCTTTCTAAAACTTCCATTGCATGATCTATGAATCATGCCAAACTTTTCTTTGATGTTGAACCAATTCAATTCTTTGTAGTGCTTCCATCCTCATCTTATCAAGTTGATTAAGCTGTAAGAGTCTTGCTTTCTATATTTCTTCTAATTTAATCCCTACTTCTATAGCTATTTCGAAATTTTGTAAATCAAATTTAACAGAGAATAAGGGATTCTTACCATAAACCAATTCATAAGGTGAAAATCCAGTTGTTTTCTAAGTAGTATTATAGGCCCAAACAACTTATAGTACCTTATCTACCCAATCCTTTCTACTAGAATTAACAAACTTAGTTAAAATGGTTTCAAGTTCTCTGTTGGTGACTTCAAATTGCCCATTAGCTTGTTGATAGTATGAAGATATTTTCCTATATTGAGTTTGATATACTTGCATGAAGTGCTTTATCATATTTGACATGAACTTCTGTCCTTGATCTAAGACTATCTCCCTTGGAGCACCAAATATTTACATGATTTTGAAATATAAAAAATCAGCTACCATCTCTTCTCTTGCATGAGTTAATACTTCCACTTTTGCCCATTTGGTCACATAGTCTATACATACTATGAGATATTCTTTTCCTCTAGAAGGAGGATCCATAGGACATATAAAATCAATTCTCCATTTCTCAAATTGTTCTAAAACTAATTGAGGACTTTTTTATGAGGCATCTCTATTGAAAGATTAGGTTGTCCAATGCTCTGACAAGCATCACAGTGTCTGACATATATTTTTACTTGCTAATGAAGGTGAGGCTAATAGTATCCTACTCTTAGGATTTTGTGTATGGTTCTTTGAGCTAAGTAATGACCTCCTCCTGGTTCATCATGACAAGCTCTGATGATATCATAAGCTTTAACATTTGTCACACACTTGCAAAACACATGGCCATGTCCAAGTTTGAACAACATTCTGTTAATCCATTTAAAAGAACTTTCTTTGATTAAATGTTTCTTTTCTTTTTGTGAAAATTTTAGAAAAAAATTCTCTATGGTGAGATAATTAGCTATATCAACAAACCACAAAGATTTTGATGAAATAAAAAATATTTGTTCATCTAAAAAGTCATCTTCCACTGGTTCTTCCTCACCTGAAGTGTTTATTTTTGACAATAAATTAGCAACCACATTAGACTTCCATAGTTTATCTATACTAATAACATCAAATTATTGTAAGAGAAATAACCATCTAATAATCCTACATCCCATAATTGATTTGTTGATAAGATATCTAATAGCTAAATGGTCTGTATAGATAAATACCTTGTATCATGTTATATAGTGTCTGAATTTATTAATTGCATAGACTACAACTAGGAATTCCCTCTCAGTTATGGTGTAGTTTATTTTAGTAGGTGTCATGTTTTTACTAATATAATATATAACATACATGTTATCCTCTTCATCCTTTTATCCAAGGACTACTCCTATTACTATATTGGAGGCATCTGTGTATATATAGAATGATTGAGTCCAATCCGATCCTCTTAATACTAGAGCAGTAACAAGTTTAGCTTTGATGGTCTCAAAGGCCTACTGGCAACTATCACTCCATTTGATTGTACTATCTTTTATAAGAAAGGCAAACATAGGGGCAGCTATTTGGCTAAAATTATTTATGAAGCATCTGTAGTAACCAACATGTCCCAAAAAACTCTTAATTTTAGTTTGTATTTGTGGGATGGGTAAGTTAGAGATGATTTCAACATTATTTGGATCTACTTGAATCCTTTTTATAGAAATATGGTGTCCTATCACTATTCCTTCATCCATCATCAACAAACATTTCTCATGGCTCAAAGATAATTGATGTTATTCACATCTGATCAATACTTTTTCTAAGTTGGTAAGAGCCTCTTCATAAGTTCAACCATGAATGATGAAATCATCCATATATACTTCAACACAATCATTTGTAAGGTCAAAGAATATTGCCAGAACTACTCTTTGGAAGGTTATTGGAGCATTACAGAGTCCAAATGGGAGTACTCGATAAGCAAAAGTTCCCCAATGGTAGGTAAATGTGGTTTGATCTTGATCTTTAGTTGCCAGCATTATCTGGTTATCCCCACTAAACTCATCCAGGAAAGAAAAAATATATTTTTCCTACTAAGTTGTCAAGAACTTGATCAATGAAAGGTAGAGGAAAATAATCTCTTAGTGTTGCTTTGTTCAGTTCTCTATAATCTACACATACCCTTAATTTTCCATTTTTCTTGGGTACAATTATCAAGGGTGAAACCAGGGCTGAAACCCACTAGCTATTTGAGATGGGGTAAATAAACTCAACTTCAAGCAATTTTTAGATCTCTATTTTGACTATCTCCTTTAATGCTAGGTTTATTCTTCTTTGTGGTTGTCTAATCTATTTAACAAATTTTGTGTAAATGTGATGAGTGCATATGCTAGGGTGAATTCCCTTCATGTTGGTATAATCTTAAGCAAAAGCCTTGGTATGTCTTTCTAGTACTTCAAAGAGTTGATCTTCTTTATTTTTTAACCAACTATTGATGTTCAAAATCTTTCCAGGTAATATCATGATTGGTTTTGTGCTTGGGTAGTTGGATTCTATTTGCTTTAGTTCACTAATCAATGAGTTCAGAGGACATGGATGAAGAAGTAGCTTATGAAACATGGTTACATTATCAAAAAACTCTTCTCTAGGAGGAATCAATCTTGCTAAAGAATAATGGAATGCATTTAAGAAATGAGTTTGCTATTGTTCTACCAATTTCCACACACTTTCTTGAATCAGTCCATGATCATATGGTGAGGAAACAATATAAGAAGTAGAAGTGGAAGTTTCATAATATTTTATTTGACCCAAGAATTGTAAACTGAGGTAGTCTAAATTTTTTGGACTAGCAGAGTTTATAGATTCTAGATTGGTAGGGTTCATAGCTTTCAGACTGGTAGAGTTCATAGCTTTTAGACTCAGAGAGTCCGTAGATTCTAGCTATGTGTCTCCATTCAATTCTTCTAATTTTTTTAAATGTGATCATAGCTAATGAGAAAATGTTGTTTGATGTGTTGTCTAATTCATCCACCCAGAGTTCTTGTATGTGATTTGTTGATGGGTTTTTAGGAGGATACAAAGAGATGCATTTGGATTTTAACCCATTAGAAATGGTCATGTCTCCTGACCTACAATCAATTAATGCTACTATAGTAGCCAACCATGGTCTACCTAGGATTATGGGATATCCTAGATTCTTTGTTTTAGGTTGCAAGACCATAAAATCTACTGGATATTCCTAAGAATATATTAGTACTTCAAAATTTTCTATAGTGCCTTCTGGTTTAGTTATTGATTGGTCTACCATTTGAAGAATGGTAATTGTGGGTTGCATTCTCATAAGAGATAATGTATGGAGAGTATCAGTTGTCATAACATTAATTGCTACTCCTAAATCTATCAAGATGTTAGGAATTTCTTTACCTTTGATTATGACTATGATCACTGGGCTTCCTAGATCTACATATTTTGGAACTAATAGTTTTTCTGCTAATAAATTAGCAACTTTTTCATCAACATGAATGGTTCCTAGATATTTTTCTTTTCTCCCAAGTGTCTTGATACAAAGGTTTTTGATGGTCTTGTTTAATTCAGGTATATCCCTAATAGTTTATAGTAGGGGTACCTCAATATTGATCTTTTGCAACTCATGGACCAAGTTTGATTCTAGTTTAATATCAATTTCTCTTAATCTTTTAGGAAAAGGAAATTCTAGTGTAGTAGTGTTTTCTTTGTTTACTTCAAGGCTCATTTTGATTTTGGCTTCTCTAGTATTTAATTGAGATTATTCTATTTTTTATTATTCATCAGGTATCTCAAAAATGAGAAATGGAGGTTTTTGTATAGTTTTTTCTGATCTTAAATGTATGTCTAAATAATCAATATCTCTAACATTCATTGTCTCTTCTTTTTCATTAACATAAATAGGCGTTGGTTGTTTATTTTTTGGATTTTCTATTGGTTGTGTAGGAATTGAGGGTTGAATGATTTGTCTTTGTTGCTAAATAACTAGGGGTGGAATTATAGTTTGCTGTTGAAGTGGTCTTCTTGGTTAGGTGAATTATTGCTATGGGTTCCACTGCGGATTCCATTGTTGATATTACTATGGGATCCATTGCTACTATGGTACCCATTATTGCTATGGTTGTGGCTATGGCACCATCCATGGGGGTGTTGGCATCCAATCTTGTCCTGCCCATGGATTTTGGATTGATGAAATTTGGGGTTGATTCAAAAAAGGTGAAGGAACCGAAACATTTCATGGTGCCATCATGGATTAACTAGGTTTTTTGCATTAAACTGTCCTTGAGCCTAGTTTTCTAGGGCAAATTTTTGTCTCTGGATATAATTTACTTCTTTAATGGACTGGATTTGTGTTTTCATTTGATTTTTTTAAATAGGAAGAAGGGTAAAATGTTTGGTATCATGATCTATTACATCACAGATCCCACATGATGAAACATTGGTTTTATCTAGGGAGTAGTCTCTAAGGGCATGTTTCTATCTGCACTTAGGATAGTAGATTACTAAGGGTTCAATTGCATTTCCCTTAGATTGAAGGCCATCCAAATTACTATTTAGTGTGACTAGAATATCCATCTTTAGATTGGTAAATTATTTCATTAGCTTACCCACTTCATTAGATTTTCCAAACCTTTCTCTCCTAATTCTAGGTTTTGTTTGAGAGTAGTTAGTACAAAGCTCAGAAATCTAATCAAAAGCCAACTTATTTATATCTCCACCTTCCATTAGATTTAAAGCATCTCTAGTATCTTCATCTAACCCTTTTAAGAAAACCAATTTCTGAACTTCTTCAGTGAGTGGATAATTACTTCTTTTATGAGTGAACATGAATCTATCAAAATAATCCTCTAAAGATTCATCCTCATTCTATTTGATTTTGAATAAACCCTCTTTTCTTTCTCATGCTCGATAGTAATCTTGATACTTATTTAAGAATTCTATCTCCATGTCATCCCATGTTCTAATAGAATCACCAGGTAAACCCATGAACAATCTCATAGCTGCATCTTTAAGTGTAGAGGGAAATAGTTTTAATTTTTGGATATCTATTGTGTAATCATAGGTTTTACATAACACCTTAAACTCAAATAGGAATTGATCAATATTTTTTATAGATCTTCCCCATAAATTTGGCAGATTAGCTGGTGAAATATTTTTCATGGGGGTTTGATGATTAAGATTTGCAACAATAGGAAAGGAAAAAGTCCTTCTTATTTGTGCAAGTTGTTGATTTTGTGGATTTTGTTGGAGATCCATATTTTCTTCTTCTGATGATGTTTCAAAGATGGGATGATCTTCCCACTAAATATTTGTGGTACCAGTTATGGGTTGTTCAAAGTTTTCAAAATTTACTTCAGCTATGGATTTTTGAAATGCTTCTTCTAAGACCTTGGTAATTTCTAAGTAATGTCTTCTTACAAGAGATTGATCCTAAGGAAATTGTCCTATGGGGCTTGCTTGTGGCAATGGCCTGGTTTCTATCCAAGTTTTTGAAGATTCTTACAGATAGGTTTCACTCGTAACTTCTAGTTCACTACTTTTAGATGTTGAAGGAGGTTCAACTTGTGTTCTTAGTGGAAATTTTGAGATGAATCTTCCTTTAGAGTCTCTATTATGGTACATCAATTTATTTAATTTTTATGGTTTATATATATATATATATATATACATATATATATTTCACTCTAGACCAATAATTATTACCTTACTAACACCTTGTTCCCTAGCAACAACACTAAAAATAACGAGTGTCATTTAACTCTTCATTTAATCAATGTTCAATTGATGTCTTATCAACCAGGGCTAGTGTCCAAAGTTGTCTGTAGAAAGGTGTAGGATGGTAGATCTAGAAGTATCCTTGTGGGGGTGTCTGATGGTCCTATTGTAACTTTGACTAATGAAAGAAATATGTCCTAAACTACTTGATTCAATATTTTGATGAAAAGGAAAAGATGTAACTATTTAATCAAATAAATCCACTCTTTTGCTTGAAAGTAAAATCACACTCCTATTTATGCTTGCGTGGAAATGGAGATGTTTAACTTAAAAAGGAAATTTGCTTCACACATTTGCTATAAAAGAAAACACACTTTGCATATAAAGGAAATGACTTTGGAATAAGGAAATGCCTTTTGAACTGTGAATTTGTTTTTATATTTTATGAATGAATGCAAACATTAGCAAAATTTTGATTAGTTATAAAAAAGAGTTAATATAACATAACATAAGTATTGTACACAATTCCTAGTTCCAATGAGAGTGGGTCATTCATTTTCTCAGACTTAGGAACAAAGATTAATCAATGCTAGAAACTAAAGTGATAATTCATAAAATTGAAATGATTACAATCTATCTAAAACCTGTAATATACTTGTACGTATCTTTTATCTATTATACCTTTTTTTTAATAACAAAAGTCTTACATTTTATACTAATATAATAAACTCAAAATAAGATGCAAAGAGATAGAATTCCTTGGTTGATCCACTCATCCAAAAATAGGAGATTGGATTTGCAAGAGATCTAATTATTTTGATGAAATAGATATACTATCCTAAAATAGTCCTAAGATCCAAATATATACAAAGTTATCAAAATCAAATCCTACAAAATAACAGGTGAGTATTTTATTCATTTGACTCCAACTGGAATGATTCTCTCTCATCTTATCTGGCTGCCATCTTCTCCATTTGTAGCTTTGTCTTTACAAAATCCGTGGAATTGACCCTACAGAGTTGGTAAGAATGAGCCTATGGAGTCTATATAAAAAATCCTATGAAGTCCATAGAAACAAGCCTACATAGTCCATAGAAACAGGCTTGCAAAGTCTGTAGAAACAAGCTTACAGAGTCTGTAGAAATAAGCCGTCTGTGTGAGTTCATAGTTCTACTAGATTGAGATCAAAATTGAACTTTAACTATGCATCCCTTGTGTCTTCTTCCTGAGCATTCTTCACAACAAAAATCACTAAAACATGCTATGTATTAGACATTAATGACAAAGTAAAGGTTTAGTCTTTGGTTTAATATAAACAAGACAAATATCTACTTTCCATGTAATAACTATCTAACAATCTATGATTTGCATAAGATAATATCCTTAGAGAGATGAATTGAGGGAAATAACATGTCAACAATGAACCATATTCTAAGCTCATCATAGGGGGTAAAGTTTAATATAGCAAATTTCATTATAGAGGAAATGATGAAGAATGCGCTAGAGTGTCATATAGTGTGAGAGCATTCTGGTGCGGGTTGATGTTAATTCTAATTGTAATGGAGGAGATCAACATGATTGATGGTGATGAAGATAACCTTTGGGTCTTCCTAGAGCACAAGGACTCCCTGGCACTAAAGTACCAAAACTAAACCTGCCCCCTGCCTTCTCTTAGAAGTATAAGACTAGAGTAATAGGGTGGTGCACTAAATATATCAAGTCATTTGAGGAATAATGGCACATCCCTGAGGAACTTCTTTAGAATATGTTTGCAATGGTAACCTTTTTTGTTATGAAACATTTCCATGTAGTGCACTTGTTACTCATAGATGGAAACTGATCAAGCTAGTTGAAAGTCACCTATGCATTTTTAGAGAAATACTTCAGGGATGCACTCAGGAGAATCCCTAACATGTAGTAGCTAGATATCCTGATGAAAACTGTAGATTTGGAATGAAGTAGGTTGTGGTACCAATACATGAACCCAAGAGGGAAAGTGACCGAGGATGAGGATGATGACTCAAATCACACCAACATCCATCCCCTCCAAAAGGAAGTCATCCTCAGATACATCCACATGCTATATTATGAGATGAAGTCAAGAAAGAAGGGTGTGAGCATCGAGAAGGATGATGACCTCCCCCTCCAAATTAGCGATGAAGGGAAGCTAGCACTGGTAGCACAAAAGAAGTCTCTCCAAAATAAAAATGGGGAGACACTTGAGGAGATGTAAGAGCTCATATGATTGAAGATTGGCTTTGGTAATGAAGCCACTCCCTCTATACTAAAGAATAAGCATGTGACCTTCATATCAAGAATGATTTATCCAAGCAAAAGGAGAAGAAAAAGAAGTAAAATGGTCTAATTACAATGCCCATAATAACCTTGGTGGAGATGGAGGCATAAGAGGTACATGAAGAGTTAGAAGTGCAAGAGGTGTGTGAGGAGATGGAGGAGGAAGGAGGGATAAAATTTTACATCATCTAAGAAGAAGCATCAGAAGAAGATCCTAGTGCTAAATAAGTTCAGGAGGCACTCCAAGGTACTACTACTACCATGCTTAGAGAGGTAGAAAAGATGCCCAACACCTCATTAAAAGATCGCTCCATATAACCTCTATAAACTGAGGAAAAGAGAAGATGTTGGAAGAAAATGGGCCTAAATGAGGAAGAAATAGAGATGGCACTGGTGTTATAAAAAAAGAATGGCCATGAAGGCAGTTGATATGACCTAGGAAGAGATTGATAAGTTTGAGGCCAAGGAAATAAAGGCTGAGGAAGAAAAGACCTTAACAATAATAAAGAAGGAGAAGGTAGAGAAAAAGAAGGACCATGAGGAAAGGGATAAGAGATAAAAGGAAGATAAGAAGGTTATCACAAGCATGGAACCAATAGAGGAGAAAGTAGCAAAGGCACCTAGAACCCCCACCAACACAATAGAATAAGTTGCACCATAGGTACACCCAATTAGTGAAGGGGTGCCTAAAGACAAGGAAGGCAATATTGGTGCCTTAAAAGATAAAATAGATAGTGCTAAAAAAGTCTAATATAAATAAGAAGGAAAAGATGGCATTAAGGTACAAGAAGAAATGGACCAAGGGGACAAGTTTGAGGAAGAATCCTAATTTCAATAAGAGGAAGCAACCTCAGAGGGAAGCATTGAAGAGAGTGCTAGCACCGATGAAGAGGAAAAATAATAAATGGAGTTGGTCATCACTGAGGAATAAGGTGTCGATCCAAGCCTAAGAGAAAAGGTGTAGAAGGGATGGGCTGATGAAGATTACTATATTTTGAGTACATGCCCCCCAAGCCTCCAAAATAAGGATGCACCAACAACTATCATTTACTTTCAATAGTTATATGGATGATCCTCATTTTTAGGTGTCATATAAAGCCATATTGGGTATAGAGGAACCAAAATAAGGTTATAATTCCATTTTTATAAACCCCTATGTAATGGACCTAGTTAGGGTCCCAACACACTCATCTAAATGGCCTATGATGTAACACAGAAGAACATAATTCATGGTGTTAGAGATTCACGATGAAAGAAGATCACTTTAAAAGTAGAAGAGGAAGTAAAAGCCATGAAGTTCAATTAAAGCAATTGGCTAAGCATGTAGATGAAGTTAAGTCATCCCTCTTGGATGACATTAACACTTCAAACTTCTTAGAGACTAGCAAGGTATGCATGCTAGTGGAGCATATGCTTCCAAGATTGAGGGTAGAGATGGTGTCAGAAGAAGAGGAGGACCAATGTACCATAATAAAGCTAGAAATAGATGCAAATATTAAAAAGGTGGAAGACCTATTCTCTCAAATTCAAGAGGGCATATATGCTACTGATGCTATCTTCTTTATCTTCTCAAAGAAGGAATCAATCATAGATGTGTACCTTAAAAAGGTAAAGGGGGAGAAGGAGGAGTTGATGGCATAGGTATACACTATGAGCAGATCAGAGTGTAGCCAAATAATGGGATAGGCCAATGCCTTGAGATTTCAAATCAAAGACTATGAGCAAAGCTTGGAAGCACTCTTTTGTGCCTTATAAACCAAGACTTTTGAAAAAGGAGAAATATTGGATGGAGGAGTTTCAAATTCTAAGGCAAACCTTGAAGCCTTTCGGAAGGAGTTAGAGAAGATGAATGTGATTATACTCAATGCTACCTCAATAGAGATAGATAATGATATTGAAGAACCCAATATCATCATTAAGGTCTTTGAAAAATTCAACATTAAACTAAAGGAGAGCGTGTCAGAAATCTACACACCAAGAGCATTAAAAGACTAGTCCGAGGGTGGGATAGCAATTTTTTTATGGGGTAATGTTGGGCTCCTTTTTGGCTAAGTATGGATCCATTCAAACTAAGTAGATATCTCAGCACTAGGTGATCATTTGGATTTATTGTTGTTCTAACATCTTTTGTGTCAACTAGATTAATCTTTATAGATCTTGTGCCAACTAGTAGGCAGTTACTTGGCACTTGGGTTTTGTAGGGCATATTCATAAGTAGCTACACATGGTGACTAGAGTGTAAAGGGTGAAAGGTGATGGAGATGTTAGAATGATCAAACAAGGATCTAGCTCAACACCCATTATGTGCCCTCCACCTTGGCATAAAGATGCTACTTACTGCTATAAAAGTAAGCTCAAACCAATGAAATGAGGGACACAACTTTGAGATAACAAAGATCTATAGAATTGGTTCCAAACATAGCAAAGCAACTGCCATTAAAATTTAGGACTAGCATGGATGGCCTCAAGGTTCCATATTTTAGTTCCCAAGCTTGCCTATGAGCCTCTAGGCCTTTAGTAACTTTAAGTGACCATTTTATCTATTCCACTTGCTATGTGCTATGTTTATTTGAATAATGTACTATGTTATAGTTATGTTCTTTGAAGGTGGATTAAATGTGCAATGTTTGTAATAGTTATAATGCTTAGATTTATTATATGAATACTAAACTATAACAAGCTTTAATCTAGTCTATTAATGGCATTCCTGTGTAAGTGATACTCTAAGTATAGGAAACACCCCAAGCCAAGTAGTGATATATATGCCTAAAATGCTACCCTAAGCATGAACCCATGATCTTAATAATTTGACTAAACCCTCTAAGTGATTGAATGATGCTATGCTAAGAGAACTAAAGTATTATGCCCATGAGGCTATATAACCAACCCAATATAGGTTTGCACTCCTATGACTAGAATGAGCTCTCCAAATAGGCTTTATGCCTACACACCATTAGAATCCACCTATAATGGCTTATGCCAATAAACTAGCCAACATCATTATTGTAATGATGAAGTCCCTTGAAGAATGAGTTATGTCATGGAATGACTAGCCCAACATGGGCCCCAGTTATTTCTCTATTACACTTCAAGTGAGAGCATAAGGCTTGCACCTTATGTGAATTGATGCTGACATAGCTAAGTGACAAATGTTGAGTGCTAAAGGATTAGTCTAGGTTTGTGCCTAATTGTAACAAGTCTAGAACTGACTTGGATAGCTAGATAAGTACTTGATAGTAAATGATGTAACAATCAACTTTTATATAACAATTGCTTGAGTTAAATCATTTGTATGATCTCTTTAAATACCTATAATTTTACTTAAAATTTAAGAAATATGAAGTTCTATAGATAATTTGATAAGTCTACACTCAAAATTTGAGGATGGTGTCAGAACATGAATTGTATCATTTTGAGTCTAGTCTCCAAAACACTATTTTTTTACAAAAAATTGTTAATTATAACAAAGTCAAACATACAAAATTTGAATAGGAACTCCTAATTTTTTAGGAAAGTAGAGTAGATATCTGACCATGTAGCCACTCATTTTTTGAGCATCATTTAATATTGTTTGAAATAATTTCATAAAAATTTACACAAGATCATCTAGTTTGTAACCTATATATTTTTTTATAATTTTTCAATAATTTAAAAAAAAAATTATGAGTAAATAGATCTTGAAAATTGATAAAAAAAATGGATAGCCAATTGTGTAGCCCACCAACTACCTCAGGAATATATATATATATATATATATATATTATTTGGATCAATATATATATATATATAAATCAACATAGATTATACATAAAATCATATATTTGGAAAGAGAAGCACATGTTTGTTGTCGTGGTAATAATTTTTCAAAATTTGTCATTGAAATTTGTAGTGTATTTAGTGATAGAAGTTGAATTTTATTATTATCTATCAAAACTCTCAGATTCAAATGTGTGTTGTTAGGTCCAAGCCTTTGGCTTGGGAATCCAACCCATTTTCAAGCCATAAGGCTTGGTTTTTGAATTCAGAATGAACATAATGCATACCATTATAACACGTACATGTTATTCCCCCATAGCATAAAAGAAACAAAATTTGACTAATTTTACGTGTTTATGCTTATATATTTATCATGGTATACATATATTTATACTTATTCAATTCACTTTTAAACTTATTCAACCTTGTAAACCTAATTTTAACTATAAAAGATTTAATTTGGACATGTCGACCCCAATGTCATACCTAAATAAGTTAAATAGTCCAATGGTTGAATTTTAAGGCAATTGGAGGTAATTTGAGCTCCTTCAACCTAAGTGCATGACTATAAAATATGATTTGGGTTTTGATAGGATCTAATTTGATCAGATAATGATGTAAATAATCATCTAGTTCAATGATATATGCAAGTTTGACATGTATAAGATGTGGTTTGGGGCTCAATAAACTCTAATGTCAACATATAATGAATGAAATAGTTGATTGATTCAATTTTAGAGGTAATTAAGGTGAATATGAGGCTAAATTGGCTTTGATTTCATCATAGATAGGGCCATGCCATGTGCTATATATATCTATCTATCAATGAGCCTTAATAGTTTGTATTTTAATTGGATCCCCCTAATATATTTTATCTATATGGGAGAGACAATCTATTTATGGGGGTTGATCTCACTCTTAACTATCATATAGATTGACAAGAGGTTTCCCGATATATGGATAGGAAACATTCTATTAAGTGACCTATATATAGAGAGGGGGGACATTATACATTTTAATTAGCTTGATGGTAATCGAGTGGATCCTCTATATTTCCAAATAGATAAATAAGTTATGGGTTATCGAGAGTGATATTGACCTATTGTCTATGCACCAAATAGATAGATATGGCCATGGGTTGTCTACACCCTATATAGATAGATAGGGCCATCTCACTCAACTATATATACGATAGCCCAAGGCCATATCTCCACTCTAGGGTAGATGGGTAGGGCATATCCTTCCCTTTGGTGATCTCACTCTCATTAGATATCCAAATAGGAGATTGGAATTGACTATATAGTATTGGACATAAAAATCATTAATTGAGATCCTTTCTATCCATCCCTTCTGACAATATAGTCTAGTGAATTGAGGGCGGGGGGAAGGGAGCCCCATATATCTCTATGGGAGATTGAATGAATGACATTTATCATTCTTTCCATTCTCTCCAGAATAGAGTTGGGTAGGTCAATTTCACTCCAAATCACATCATATACAATTGAATATAATGAACCAAACAGTTAATTGTTTCAATCAAAGAGGAATTTGAGTGTCATTAGCTAAACTAAAATAAAACTAAAGGAACATGGGATATATTGTTTATTATCCTTTTGGCATATTAATTTCAAGGGATGTTAGCTGATAAGGATGAAAATTAAAATAAATTAAAATGTTTATTTTTTTGTGATTGACATTGGATAGCTAGGAAATCATATTATAAATTTTTAAGGAAAAAAATGACTAACGATGATTGTTCATTATTACTTTCATCAAATTTAATATTGTAAAAAATTTGTAGGTAAGTTAATGTAAGTGTAATAATAAATTATTTTATAAAATAACCTTTTTTGGTATTTTAGGTTAGTAATTTATCTAATCTAAGTGCCTATAATGAGTTTAAAGTTAGAAATGAGCAACTAGATGAAGCCATATTGTATCCATACTTAAAGGGCTAGATTGGAAGTGCATTTGATTTTTCAAAATGTTCATGGATTAAGAATGAGTGGTAGATTGCACAAGCATGTTTCATCATCTTAAATTCGGGCACAATGAAACATTATCATTGTAATTTTTTTGGATGCATGAAAGGGATAATAAACGTGAATGAATGGAAACCTAAATAGTATCAGAAAGAGATTAATTGGTCTGGCTGTATCACTTCACAATTGGTTATGAGGATGATATTTGGGGAACACATTCTCTACTAATAATTTGTTTTAGAAGAATGTTTTATATTTGCTATGATATAAGAGTTTGGTTTAGAGATAACATATGTTTTCATTTAGAAGGGGTATGATAGATATATATTAGAATCAATACTTAACCATATTATTCAACTATTGAAAACCTAAACCCTAAACCCAAATACAATAATAAAACCCCATTTTATCACAAATGCAAACATGAAGGTGATTGGGGCCAATATGAACCCATTTAACGTAATAGTGAACATAATTTTGAGTATATGTATGTAATTCAAGGGTCATTTATCCCCAATATGATAAAAAAATAAACTATACAATTCAATATATGATCACACATGAATTATATATATAGCACATATGTGTTATAACACATGTTAGCATGTAAATATGAGCACAAAATTGCAATTTTGGACATATGTGCCAAATAGACATAGCATTGGATTTTTTGTTAGATGGTTATTCTATTTACATCGTAAGAATCTTTACACATTGAATATATCAAGGAAGTTATAATAATGCAAGATTCAAGTCTATATATGTTGTTTTCGAATGAAATAACAAGGTTGGAATCATTGTTATCAATAGAGGGTTCATTGTTCTAGAGAGATTTCTTAATAACTATTATTCTATGCTTTTATAGTTTCTGTAATTTAGATTTAGCTAAGTTTTATATAATTTTCCCTATATGTTTGTTTATCGATTCACACAGTTATATGGATGTGAATAGATTATTTTCATATTTCTATTGATAGTGTTCTATTTTATAGATAGTTAAGCTTCATCTGCGCAATCATTATAACTTCTTAAGTTAATAATCTACATTTTCTTCATGAAATTCTCTATTCCTTTGATTTTCTATCTTCTCTCATATTTTGTAATTAGATCCACATAGTTATCCTTGTAATTAGCATTTTATGATGAAACATAAGAAACCTCTACTAACAATGGTGTAGTGACAATGGAACTCATTGGCTAAGAGATGCTTCGATGGTTACCCAGTCAAAGAGAGACACAATTTGGTTAGAATGGGAGATTTATAAATTTGCATAGGAGGAAGTACAAAGGATAGGATGTATCACAATAGAAAATGTACAATAACATATATATGGTGAGACTTATGAAATATTTTGGTGTGAATTGCTTAAACTATTAGCTACTTGGATAGATTGAATGGAATATCACTATTTTTGATTTAGAGATAAAGATGGTATTTCATGTATTGAAGTTAATATAGAGTGGATGTAGAACCTAGACACTAGTTGGACTTACATGATAGATCACTCGATAACTACTACCATTAGCAGACACAAAACCAAGTTCACAATACAAGGATATATAACCTTTGAAGTGGAAATAGATCTATTTATTAGGGGGATCAAAGATAAATTTTTACAACAAATCCATTTTTTGATCAAGATGTTGGCTATAGGAAAGGCCATGGTGCCTATTTCATTTAGCATGGAGTAGTCACTTTAAGTGCCATGGGGATGTGTGTGAAAAAATGGTGAATGGTGAGATAATAAAAATCTTGAGCTTTAACTTGAGTCCAGAATGGAGAACCATGAGGATAAAAATTGGAAGAAGACTCTAGAGTTAGAAAGAGAGTTGTGACAACCATAATGGTGTAATAAATAGAGGGTCAAAGCATAATAGTGTGTCCCAATTTTTAGAATAAAGAGGCCACTTACACTTTCATCTTATCCTCAAGAGAGTTTGGGTCATTGAAATAAATCAAAAAATATGTTTTAGACTATATATTCAAATATGTAGTGTATATACATTTTTCTTTTCTTAAAAAAATTATAAAGTATTTTTTTATGATTTAGTTTTTAATATTTTTAATTTTTTTTAGTTGGCTAATGGGACACAATATTATTATATTACCATAGAGTGAGACCCAAGAATTTGTGGATATACTAAGTAATAGTAGCATAGAAGACAAGAGTGAAAAGGAGAAAAGGGAAGAATATCTAGGTGATGAGATAAGAAGTAAGGAGCCTGGGCATAGTGTGGATAGGGAACAAGAGGGCAATGAGGACTAATCAAGAGAGGAAGAGGAATAAAATAGTGTAGAAGTAGATTAGGAAGTTAAGAAATTATCTTCCAATGGATAAAAATTATATGAAAGCTGAGTGGGAGGCCTTATCAATGGTGTTTTTACTTTATTATTTTTAGCACTACCTTTTAGCCACACCTTTTGAGTTATTCACTTATCACCAATCACTAAGATACCTTGTTAATAAAGCTATGTTGGGAAGACACATTTCACTATGGTTGATGTTATTTTAAGAATTTCAATTCTGAATAAATGTTAAGCTAGGCTAGGAAAATGTGGGTTTAGATCATTTGAGTAGGATGCATAATGGCGAGGAACCATAAGAGATACCATATGAGTCTCTAGATGCACATATATTTCATGTGTCTATGATCCTGTAACATTTACAAGATATCACAAACTTTATTGAACATGGGATATTTTTATAACAATATGTAGAAAAGGTTAAAAAGCAAATCATTACTAGAGCCTTTCTATGTATTATTATCAATGTATTTATTTATCATCTAGGCAAGGATGAAGTGTTGAATAGATTTACATTAGATCATGAAAGGCCATAATTATTTGAGGAGTCTCATCATAGGATCATAGAGGGTCACTTCATATGAGATGAAACTGTGAGTAGGATCTTACAAAGTGGTCTTTGGTGGTCTTATCTATTTCAATATGCCCATAGAGTTGAATAATAGTGTGATGTATGTTAGTGGATGGGAAAGCTGAACCAAAGAGATGAAATGGCTCTACAACTGATGCTAGTGTAACAACCCTTTGAGCAATGGGAAATTAATTTTTTTGGGCCCATTAATCCACCTAGTAAACTCATCCATGCTAGATATATTGTTACTATGACTAACTATTTTATGAAGTGGGTAGAAGCTATTATGACACCAAGTTGTGGTGATAAGGATACAACAAAGTTTGTGCACAAAAATATCATTACTGGGTTTGGTTGTCTTCTCAAACTGGTAAGTGATAGGGGAACCCATTTATTGAATAAAAATATAAAGATCCTCACTGATGAATTTTTAATTTCACACCACAAAATTAAAACCTATCATCCTTAAGCTAATGGTTAAGCTGAAGATACGAATAATGAGTTGGATAAGATTCTTATTAAAATCTATGATATTTAAAGGGATGAGTGGGAGGATCAACTTTTTGTAGTTCTATATGTGTATCAAACACATTATAAGTGTGTAATAGGGTTCAATCCACTTTAGCTGGTTTATGGTTTGGGCAGTCATTCCCATGGAGTATGTAGTACCTAGTTTATGGATCATAATCATTATATGCATACGTGATAAAGAAACATTTACAAGTAGTTTACTAGAGGTAAATCACATGGATGAAAATAAACACAAAGCATTTTGGACTAGGAGGTGTATAAATGTAGATAGAAAGCCTGACATGATAAGAAACAAAAGAGTTTTAGGTAGATCATCCAATGTTACTTTATGATAGTCAATTTAGAGCCTTTCTAGGCAAGATCAACATTATATGGAAAGTTCCATAAATTATCCATGAGTTATCGTATCTAGGAATGGTAGTCTTGAGGGAATTATAGGGTACCATCTTATTTGGATGGGTGGATGGTAGTAAGATTAAACCCTATCATCAATAATTTGACTTTAAACATATGAGAAGGTGTTGAGTCACACCATGTAGTTTAGTATTTATTTCAGCTATATTGTTGGAGTGTAGTCTTTTTTGTTACTACATGCATAGGCTAGACTATGTTCTCTTAGAGTTGTAGAAGAGTGGATTAAGGAGTAATGTTATATAAGGAACTAGTTTACATTGAGGTTAAAATGATAGTATATAAATTCAATTAAGTTTTGGAACCATACAATGATAGGATCTCAAGCAAATACAAATATTAATGGTCAAATTCAATCATTAATGAAAAAGTAGGTGAAGATATTGTTAAATATCCCAAAATAAATTATAGATCAGCATCATAGATGGAATAATTAAGTACAATGTAGGGAAAATATAGTGATGGGATAAATCTTGTATTTTATCCACTAACAAAAGGCTAGGGTAACTTGAATAACTTAACACATCAATTAAGCACAATTTTTTTAATTTTATGCATGCATGGGCAATATCAAATGATAATTAGGAAAATTTAAAGTGACTAAAGGTATAAGAGTGAAAATAATGATTTAAAATTGAGTTCAAATACACAATTTGGGAATATTACACTTAGTGCACACTAATATTTAAATATCTCTACGTTTTTCAATATTTTTGAGTGAAGAGAATTAATTTTCTAAGAATGGTAGAGCTATAATTCAATAGGGTATAATGGTTGCTTTCAATCTATCCCATTCGATTAAAACTCTCACTGATTCTCAAAAGGAAGATCTAGGCATTGGGTTGGATCTATAAAAAATGAAGTTTTTAGATCCAGATGCCTCCAAATTCATTGAATCCATTAATCATAAGTTGCTCATCTTAGAGGCAATCCAAAGCATGCATCCCCTTGTTTTAGTGTAACCACATCACTTTCATGCCATAGATGTCGAATGCCTAATTTGGATGCCAATTTTTTTTAACGTAATGAAACTATGTAATTATTACTATGATGATATAATGAGGTTAAGATCTATTTATCCAAGGAGGTTATCATCTACATCAATGAAGCTATAATGGTGTAGGCCATAGGTTTTCTAGCTTGCAAAAAACCAAAAGAATCTTATAAATCTAAAGCACCACCAATTCTTCCAAAAGATCATGAAGCCTATGGTAGGGGTTCTAGGAGAATCCCACTTATAGATATTGATAATGACCAATTTTTAGTGTTTACAACATGCATCACATGCTGATATTAGAAAATAACTAAGAATGCAAAACAAGCTAACAATGGGATAATTAACATTACCCACTATATGATTCACCTCAATGAATAAACTAATTTTCCTAAATTCTTGGCCTTTAAACTGACCACCAACATTGATTAAGTATTAAATTCTATGAACCAAAATTTCCATAATCAATTTTTGGTTATCCTATTGGTATTCATGCAGTGGAATTCACCTAAAATAGAGGTACATCTAGATGTTGATTACTGACCTAACATTGGATTTTGGAGCCTCATCTCAATGCCATAGAGCACATACTTTGCATAATAGGGATATGGTGTGAGGAGATGATCTAAATCATCACATCAATCCTAGAGTTCATCTTGATATAATGCAATTTTTGGGACAACATGCCATAGTGACCAAGCTATACAAAGGAAACATGGTCCATAATAATGGGTCAAATTCTACTAATATTTATTGATATATAAGTGGCCTAGAAAGAAGTCAAGTAATAGAAAACATTAGATAAAATCTACATAATGCCATTATAGATAGTACTTATGAGAGATTCAATACTGGTAGGACAACACATCAAGTATAGAATATCTCCCCATAGAGGGGAAAGAGAGAAACATAGATAGATAACTAGTATGGTCCTCTAATGAAGGTAAAAATAGGCAACACTTTTACATCTTTAGATTATCCCTAGGTGTCAATCATCACATCTCTCTGTGACCTACCAATGATGGGGACTAATGAATATGAAGTCTATCAAGTAATGCTTGTTGACATGGACAAGGACCTGTATGAGTGACAAAATGAAAAGGAGTTTTTATTTTGGAAAGTAGTGTACATGTTGTAAGTGAAAAAATAGGTCCCAAACTAACTATGGTTGACATCCTTGATTGTATTCCTTCTTTCATTGTTGACACTATAATAAAAGAATCTAAGTGAGAAAACATCACAATCAAACTATTTGATGAGTGATAAATAAACCATCAAACCTATTTTCACCACTTCTTGAGATCCCACCAGAGTCCCTTTACCATCATCATAGAATTCAAAGGGTGATTTGGATATCTCTAATAATAATTGTGCATGCTAAAATATTTATAGCCATAGAGGAGCATCCTACACAAGTTGAGTCACTACAGCCCACAATGTAGGAGGAATAACAAATGCAAGTAATGATTGCAGGAAAAAAAATATAAACCAGTTACTAGTAGTAATATTAAAACCTCTATTCTTATGGAAACCGTATAGGGAACATTAGTTCATTCATGCGAAAAAGAGACAACCACAAACACTAAGGAGATGACAATGGAGAAATAAACTTCTGAGGAACAATAGGTAGCCCATGAGGAGGCATAGAGGGCCACAACATGAAGAGTTAACAAGGAGAAGAAATGGAAAAATAAAAAGGAGGATCAATAAAAGTTAAAAGATGACCAACATTAGAAACTGGATGTAGTACAAGACCAAGTAGAGGACACTAAGGCTCAAAAATGAGTCATTGACATCAAGGAACCTCATAAGGAAATGGAGGATAATGAGAAAAAAAATAAGGAGGATGAGGATAAACATGAAAGGAGGCAAATGAAAACCACAAGAAGGCTGAAGAAGTAGAGGTATAGTGTAAGAAGTATGAATTCGATAGAGAAGCATAAAATAAAGAATATAAAAAAGATGAGAAGAAGAATAAATATAATGAAGAAGAGAAAAAGTGACACATAAAAGAGGAGGAGAAAAAGAGGAAATTACATAGAGGTGCAATAAATGAAACAAGATCAAGAGGAAGAAACCAATGAAAAACTAAATCTAGATGAGGTCAATGCAATTCATAAAGTAGAGGGTTACATGATCATAAAAGAAGACATAGAAGAGGAAGCACAAGCAAATAAATAACACAAGCCTAGTGTTGTGTAATCACATGACACATCTTCGACACTACCACTCTAAACATTTGGATATGGGATGTACTGACTCCATCCTCTTGATGTACCACATTTTATCTACCAATTAAACCATTTCATCAGGTGCCTATAACCATGTCAGCCACAACATTGGTGTTTTACCCACCTACCAACAAGGCATCCTTATATGTATCACAATTACCATTGGTTAAGTAGATAGAAGAAGCAATTGCATTCCATGAATCAATAATGTAGAAAGCCACATTGCTAGAGACACAAGTGGAAATCTTTAATATAGATAACTTAATGTTGAGATAATAATTTTTAATGCCAACATGATAATTGAGAAATCATGTCTAGGGTTGTGCACAAAAGTCATCAGGAATCAAGATCTTTTAGAGTGTTATTAGTTGTTACTTCTCCTTACACAACTTGTATGGGATTGGTAGGACATTCAAAAGGTCCACCAACTATAGGCATAAGTCCAATCCATCAAAGTAGATACCGAGGTTATATTCAACTTATTAAATAATATAAGTAGGTTTTAAATGTGATCTAATAATTTGACTTGAGAGAGGATGGTTAGTATGGTGTTAGTTTCAAAATGAAAACAAAAGGAAAGAAACACACTAACTAGCATAACATCTCTAGGCCTAGACACTAGGGAGATCTTAGATAACAAACATGAATAAAAAACACAACTAAAATGCAAAATAAACCCTCTTTTACTTTCTTTGGATTCTCTAAAATGCTTGTTGTAGTGGCTTGCTCGGTTTGTGCTCATGAAGTCTTTGGAAATAAAAGCTTGGGTACCTCCATTTATCCTTGGAACCTTATGGATTTTGTTTAGCTTAGATTGGAATCAATTTGGCATGGTAACATTAATTACAATGGATTTTGGAATCATTTTTGCATTATAACTTTTCATAATCATGTCTTAAAATTCATGTGGTGAGTCCTCTTATTTAAAGATTTTTGAGAATGTCTAGAATCCACCTGAACCATCCATCTCAAGATTGAGATGTGTGGCTAAGGATTAATCCAATTTTTGGAATTAAGTTTATAATTATCCTCATCATGAAATTGGAATAAGGGGAGATTAAGAGTCATGGAGGGCATCATGGAAGATATTGATGAGGCATGGAGGGCATGAGTCCTGATATTTGTGGCATTTATGGCCTAGAGATGTCTTCCCAAGAAATGAGGTCACCTGATGATGTAGATATTAAATATTCATTTATAAAAATAATTATTCAACAAGTTTTGATGGAATTATCAATTAGGCCTTGATTTGGATTAATTAGCTCTTAAACATGTTTAAGCACTTTGTGCACAAATTACTCAAATTGATTATAATGCCTTGTTATTAGTCTAAAATTTGACTGGATTAGAATTGGAAGGAAATGTCAGATGCATTAGATCTATTATCCCATTTAGGATGTTAAAAAAAAATAATAATTAAGGCACATGTCTTGTGTAAGAGATTTGATAAGAAAGAGCAATCCAAAGCACCCAGGTGCAAAATTAGCATTTTGACTCAAAATGATCTGATCAAAGTTAGGTGGCCCATAAATTGCATTACCCCATTTAGGGATACCCTGGCCAAAATAAGAACTTGAATATGTTAGTTTCACATCATTTAGCATGTTTTAGTGTTTTTAGGCCAAATTGTGCATTTTGGGTAGAAATTGGCCAAAAGCCTGGTTGGAGGTTACTGGTGGCCAGATTTAGGTGTCTACAATCTTCCCCTATTTGGGAAGGCATTGAAATATATAATCATAGTAACATATTCTCAAATAATGAAAAGTTCTTATATGCCCACATCTACAATGATGATAAACTAACTGTATGATGCCCCCTCAAGGGAATAGTTTTCACATGTAGGTTGACAAATAGTACCTTAAAAAGAAAGAAGTGAAATGAGGGGACCAAAGAAAGGAAAGATGATGGGGTGAAAACACAATGACATTGAAAAAGTAGTTAAAGTCATTGAGAATATAAATATGATGGTGTACAGTGGTTTTCCTAAAGGTAGTTATAAGCATTGTACCCTGATAGTGGCAACGTGGTATGATAACACAATGATTTTCCCAATGGTGGTTATAATCATTAAGAAGATGGAGTTGCCCCAGTTAGGATAGATAAATAAGACAACAACATGCCCTTGTATGGGTAGAAAAAGTAAAGTGGTGACAACACAATGATTTGTCCAAAGGTTTTTATAATCATTGAGAAATGCAGGTGAGACAGTGTACAATGGTTTGCCCAAAGGTAGTTATAATCATGCGACCCCGATTATGGAAAACATGATAAACTTGGCCGAGGATGATGATAACTTAACACAGAGGGTAATGATGGATTGGAATAACCTACTAATAGGGAGATGCTCATCTCAATTAATAAAGGTTGAAATTCTTTCATGTTTAATTACTCTACTTGGGAGATGATTAGGATGGGATTGGGATGATTTGCCAAAGTTTCAAGGAGAAACTTCTATGGCTTCATTGATTGTAGAACTTCTTGAAGCTGATTTTTATTGTAGCATGTCATGGTAGGCTTCATGATAGAATACCATGAATAATTGGCCAAAACATTCATAAGGAGTGACTCTTAATATCCAATAAACACTTGAAAACAATGCACTAATGATAGAAACCATGATGACAATGTTGACGTATGAATATTCATAGACTCAAGAATAATGTGTGTAAGGAATCACCCAATGAACACATATAGACTTAGTCAAGGAAACAGTGTTGAAAGAAAACATATAGGCAAGCAAATGAATAAAAAAACAAATAAACAATTTAAAATAAACAAATAAACAAAAATATTGAAAACAAAAGAAAAAGAAAGTATCCTAACAATGGCAATGCCCCAGTAAGGCAAATCGAGGAAAACTGGCTAGGATTAGACATGACAAATATTTTTAGATTTTTTGAAATGTTATGAATGTTTTTTTAGATTATTTTTGAGTTATCTTAACTCATTAGAGAATGACAAGATACCTACTCACAAAATGACGAGAGCATTTGGCTTAGGTTGCTCACAAAATGGCGAGAGCATTTGGCTTAGGTTATTCACAAAACGGTGAGAGCATATGAAAAAGGGGATTGAGGTGACCTTAATATGATTTGAATAGTCTTGAAATGACCTCAAGTCATAATAATTCCATTCACACAAAAGGGAGGGAAAACCAACTAGGTCCCAACAAGTTCTCAAATCTGACAAATAGCTAGTCAAATGAAAACAATAATGGCAAGGTGATGCAACAATGCATGATAAACAAGTGCTGCCCATAGTTTACACATAGGTAGTTATAACTAGGATACAATAGTATAGGTCAATGATACTAATTTTCCCATAGGTGGTTATAATTAGTAGCAATATTGGTGAAACACTAATTTTCTCATAGGCGGTTAGAATCAGGCTCACATAAACAAACCTGATACAGGTTGGAAAATGAAAGATATCTTGCTAGACCAACTATCACACTAATTGCATAGACTATTATTGTAAACATGGATTGAATTTATTGTTGAAACTTGATCACAATCCCCACACAAAAAGGTTCAAGAAGAACCAAATGAACCAAGATCAAAATAGGATTGGGTAGGATGACGAAAAATAGGCTTTGGTTTAGATAGGAATAGAATGATATGATGTATAAAATGGTAATAGGGTTTTCCCCCAAGTGATGGGGTGAATGGTAGGATATGCAACAATGGAAAATGGATATGTAATAATGGCAATGGCATGGCAATGTGAGATGGTATGGTAGATGTTTTTGGCCTGGGTGTGGTTTTTGATTCTATTGTTCCTACATATGGGGAGATGCATGTCTTAATCAAAAAATGATATAAATATAATACTCGATCATGTTAATTTCTATTCCACACCTCATATAAATAGTTGCTCTATCAAGAATTGCCTATAGATTTAGATGTTGAGAATGTTGTTGTGTTCTTCCTTGGTCATTGATTTTGATTCCTTCAAATGTCGATACAAGGTATCTTTATAGCCACTACAAAGGAAGGTGTGGTTGTGGATGGTAAACAAGGATAAATAATGGATGGTATGTTTGATTGTGAAATGGAATGGCAGATGATAATGGAATGTATAATGGTGGGAAACAAATGAAGATCAGGACTTTCAGTCACACGTAATGATACTCATGCCAGACTTGACATAATTTTGGTTGTGGTGGGGATAAAGACTTGTTCTCTTGATAGGACCACCATATATTTTTGTTTTTTGATCTTTGAGAGTAGCTACCATCTGATTAAGCTGTAGATAGGAAGCTATTTTTTTATTTTGATCTTCATCAAGTAGTGAAGAACTTTTATGCTCAACTATTGATGCCTCAAATAGGTTTTCATCAATGAATTTATCTTGATTGTCCTGTAGTGCCTCCAAGAAGGTTTCAATAAGGAATGTTGACTTTTGAATTTGATTGTCTTCTAGTGCTTCCAAAAATGTTTCACTAGAAGATGCTGAGTTGACTTTGATTGTCCCCTAGTGACTCCAAAAAGGTTTCAATAGGAGAATGTTCTTCTACTATATAAATGTAGTCTTGACCTCCTTTCTCTTCTTCAACTACTATGTCACCATGGATGCAATTCAATAAAGAGTGATTTTGTCGATCCTAATCGATACTGATGGGAGATGGAATGTCAATGATATGAATATTTTGGTTGATGGTAATGGCCTATAAAATGGTAATGGAATGGAGAGAGGATGTACAATCCTCATAGAATATCCTAGGATAACTTGTGTTGAAGCTGAAAGTACTCATCCTCAAAAATTGTAGAAGGATCACAAATGTATTCAAATTGATTTGCAAGGAAAGCATAACCAATGTTGTAACAATCATGAACATATTTTGTATCTGAATATGATTCTAACTCAAGGGACTCTAAATTTGATGTTGAGACTAATGTTGATTCTAATTTTGATGCTAAATCCAATATCAGTTCAAGAATAGAACCTGACTCTAACTTTGATTCTTCATCTGATGGGTACTTTATTACAATGATGTCTTGTTGAATATTTAGTTTTTGACAAGTAATGGCCTATGATGGCATAATGGGCTCTAAAAAAAATTGGTTTGTCAAAGTGGGACTCCTCTAGGATGGGAAATAGGTCAAGTGACAACTCCTCAAAGACTGGACTGTCAATAAGAGGCTCTTAAAAAATAGGCACATGGTTGAGGTAATAATTTTCCCAAAGGTGGTTATAATAATTAAGAAGTGACTCAACAAATACTAGCTCACTAGAGTGAGACTCCTCTACAACTGGTATAGGATCAATAGGCAATTCATCATAGGTTGACTTATCAAAAGTGGTTGGTTTAAAAACATATTGGATTGGTTGGTTGTCTTGGCTTTGGTTTCCAATGAGTTGGAAGATACCAGTTTTGAACATAGCTTGGTCTTCAAAGGATTGGATTGATTGAGGTTTGGTTGGGATTGTTACTAGATGAGGAATGACTTGTGGTTGGATAACAGTAGGGCATTAGGGATCATGATTGCTCACATGAAGCAAAGGATGATGTCCTACAATGGTAATGATAGGGTGTTTTTGGAGCTTGGTTGACCACACAAGCCAAAGGACTAGGGCTTAGAATGATGAAGGGGCATTGTGGAGCTTGATTGCTCATACAAGCCAAAGGATGAGGTCCTGGTATAGAAATGGTTTGGCATTGTGGAACCTGATTGCTCACACAAACAAAAACATGAGGTCTTGGTATGGGAATGGTATGATATTATGGTCCTAGAATAGAAATGGTATGATGTGGTGGATCTTGATTACTCACATAAGCCAAAGCATCTAAGTCTTCCTCATAAACCATATCATCCCAGTCATGAGTTGGCTCATAAGCTGGTTCTTGATTGTGTTCCATGTAATGATTATTGAAAAGAGGGTATGGATTCATATCCCAAACAAAATTATCTATATTTGGATCTTAAAAGTCTTCCTCACAAGCCTCTTCATGCCAATCAATGTTTCAATTTGGATTTTGTGTATTTTGAATATGTTCTCCATATGGAGTATTATAGGGAGAATAATAAAACTCCTTAGAAAATCTTTCTTTATAGGGGTTTCTAGTGGGATTTTGTGTGTCCATGCTATCATAAGTTGGATTGTACATGAATCCACCACAAGTGTAGCTAGACATATCCACATAAATTATGAAATCTCAAAAAACAAAAAGGATTAGAGTTCTACAGACTTTGGGAAATGATCCAAAGGACAAATAGTTCAAACTTGGTCCAACTTGGTCGAAGTGGTGGAGCTGTATCTCCAATGTGGTTTGAAAGTGGAGTTGTATCTCAAAAATGGTTTGTGATAAGACCTGGCATAAAATAGTCTAACATCAAATGTCTAATGTCAAATATCATATGCATAAAAGGTCAAGCATCTGAATAAAAAATTGGTATGTCAAAAGTCTAGGTCAAAGTGTTCCAAACAAGGTCTAAACTAGGAAAGGGAAAAGTTGAGTTGCTAGGTATTTTGTCCACATGTGGAGTCAAAATATAGGATTAAAAAAATATGCATACACTAGGAATTTTATCTAAATGACATCAAAATCTAGACTTGAAATAAAGGCTGATGTGATTTGATTTAATCTAACAAGTTTGGAAACAATTTTGACATAAACCTAACACATAAAATCAAATATAAACATGATAAATTGGCATAAGGCATAAGGCAAAAGGTTATTTGAGAAAGGTTGTGTTATCCCAAATAAAGACACAAATAATAATGAGGATAGGCATTAAACAAATAAACCATCAATAGTTTTCAATTTTGGGTAATCGATTAATCGAAGTTATGCAACCCAAAAGAGAAAGATCTGTGTATCAGACCCATGAATTAAGGCCTAAACAAAAATCAATCAATGTTTGAATCCAAACTTGATAATGTTAATTGAAAACTCAACATTGAAAACTAGGATTTGACCAAATAAGCTAGACAAGATTGGACAACATGACAACATAAAATAAAGGCCTAAATGGTATACACAAAAAGGTTTGAAAAAAATGGTTTTTGATACAATGGTAAAACAAGTCTTAAAACAAATTAAGCAACTTAATGGCATAAGCATGCTTGAATGATGTGATCAATGCTATGTTTTAAAAGACTCAAAGGCACAAATGGTTGGACATTATTTGGGTAGCATAACACTACCCTCAACTCAAATGACACACACACAAACATGTTTAGCAAAAAAATTTCAAGGCACAAGTGTGGTGTAAAACAACTAGTATAATGCCTCTTTAGACAAAAGAGTGATGCATAAACAAATTGGTTTTGACATGAATTTATGAACAAATAAACATGTTTTAGTATCAAAACATACCAAGAAAAAATTACCAAAATACACTAAGTATAATCATCCAAATCCTAACAAGGGTATGTCAATGTGGGGTTGACTAAACTATCAAGCTTCGAACGTCTCTAAGGGAATCAATTGCATAATGAATTTCACATAAAAAAATACAAAACATAAGCATAAATTGGGTGACCACAACATTGGTTAGTTGTAAAAAGGTCTAGTCATTTTTATAACCACTACATTTTTCTATTCGCTTAGTGTAGTGTGATGTCCAAATGTAGATACGTCTCATGTACAACTCCAAAGGAGTAATTGAAGTCAATGTCAGGAGATGAAACCCTGGGTCAAAGCTTCCCTAAAGAACTCATGGGAGGTAATGAAGTCCCTATTGCAAGCCAATTTTTCATAAAAATAAATAAATCATGAAATAGAAAGACTTTAGGGTCATTTTCAAGGTCACCCAAACTTTGACAAGTTTTTTGGGAGTGCTCTAGATGACTTTCTTTCTAAGCCTTGGACTAGGCTATTTGCAATAAAAATGGAAATTTTGATTCCAAGGGTTCCCTAGAGGGGACAAATGGAAGAGCATACACATGACATCCCTCTTTTTTCCAAACAAAATCTAACTTAAACAACTAATTGAACACAAAAATCTTGGAAAGGTGAGTACATTTTTAAACCCAAATTCAAAAAATGAGGTGGTGTTCATTTGACCCCTTGGTCTTAGTTGTAAATTTGAAAACTAATGATAAAAAAAATTATTTAAGAACATTAAATTTTACTTTAAGCACCAAAATAATGTTCCTAATTCATTTTAAAATATGCAAAATATGTTCTAAAACATGATTTATTAAACTTGAAATCTGCTAGTTACCTGTCTACCCTTAAGGCATCACCCCAAAAGTAAATATGTTAGATTAGAAACACTTTAAATATATTTTCCAAATTTTGTAAAAAAATTATGAAACTTGAATCTAAAATAATTTCAAACTCTGAAAATTTATGAGAAAACACGTGGTTTAAAAAAATCATCCAAAATGGAGTCCGTATGACCCCAAACCAAGTGTTTTAAAATAGCTCTCAGGTTTGTGTTTTTAAGAAACACAGTGACCAACATCAGTTATGTAACCTAAATAGGTTACATTTACTAACTGATTATGGTTACCTAATTGAAATCTATTACATAAATAATGACCAATGATGGCTATGCCAACTGATGATAGTTTTACTAACCGACGTCAGTTACTGTGTAAACCTATGACAAAAAAAAAAGGAAAAATAAAGTTAGAAAATCAAATTGCAAGAGTTTTAATGATCCAAATGAAGATTTTAAAGTTTAAAAATGACATTCTTCATGTGTGGGATGAGTTTGGTGCCACCGGGTGTGTCATATGTGATCTAATAATTTTAATCAAGAGATGATGGTTCGTATGGTGTTAGTTTCAAAATGAAAATAAAATGAAAGAAACACACTAACTGGAATAAGATCTCTAGGCCTAGACACTAGGGAGAGCTTAGTTAACAAACATGAATAAAACACAAAACTAAAATGTAAAATAAACCATATTTTACCTTCTGTGCATGGTACAAAATGCTTGTTATAGTGGCTTGCTCAGTTTGTGCTCATGAAGTCCTTGACAATGGAAACTTGGCTACCTCCATTTCTCCTTGGCACCTTGTGGCTTTATCTTGGCTTGGATTGGAATTAGTTTGGCATGGTAACACTAATTTTAATGGCTTTTGGAATCATTTGTGAATTATAACTTTGCATAATCATGTCTTAAAATTCATGTGGTGAGGTCTCCTACTTATAGATTTTTGAGAATGTCTAGAATCAACCTAAACCATCCATCTCAATATTGAGATGTGTGGCTAAGGATTAATCCAATTTTTAGAATGAATTTTATAATTATCCTCATCATGACATTGGAATAAGGGGAAATTAAGAGGCATGGAGGGCATGAATCTTGATATTTATGGTATTTATGACCAATGAATGCCTTCCCAAGAAATAAGGTCACCTGATGATATAAATATTCAATATTCATTTATAAAAAAGAAGTATTCAAAAAATTTCCATGAAATTCTTAATTAGGCCTTGATTTGGATTTATTAGATCTTAAGCATGTTTAAGCACTTTGTGCACAAATTACTCAAATTGATTAGAATGCCTTGTTATTGGTCTAAAATTGGAATAGATTGGAATTAGAAGGCAATGTTAGATGAATTGGATCCATTATCCCATTTAGGATGTTACTGACAACAAGTAACAAAGGCACATGTCTTGTGCAACATATTTGATAGGAAAGAGCAATCTAGAGCACCTAGGAATAAAATTGGTATTTTGACTCGAAATGATTTGATAAAAGTTAGTTAGCCCATAAATTGCATTGCCCCATTTAGGGATACCTTGGCTAAAATTAGCACTTGAATATGTCAATTTCACATCATGTAGCATGTTTTAGTGTTTTTACGCCAAATTGTGCATTTTGGGTAGAAATTGGCTAAAAGCTTGATTGGAGGTTATCGGTGGTTAGATTTAGGTGTCTATATTGAATGATACCTTAGTCCAAGTAACTCAAGTGGCTTAGCAATTTTTTGACTAGAAGAAATAACTCAATACATTTTGGGGAGGTGTATAACATGAATTTGTAGAGGTAAGCAAAACCAAGGCAACTATGAATAATTAGGACAAAACATCCAAAGATATGAATGCAATACTATAGGTTTGCAGTATTTCACAGGACATAGTCATGATGTAACTTTAGACATGGTAGACCTAGGTGATGGGAACTATTTTCATTGGCATATAAACATAGCAACATGCTAACATGTTGAATGATCTTCATCAAGATATTGATTAGCATCTCATCAATGCCAAATTTTCTTTTCCTCTCATAGTGGATGATAACATCCAGTCACTACTTCTTTCACAAGGTTGGATATGAGCTATGCTACAACTAATTCATGAGTTTGTACTTGATTTATAGTCTTACATGGTAGACTTGGCCAACTTCAATAGTGTGATTATAACCTTGGTGAAGTATCAAAAATTAATCCCTCCAAGTGAGCTCCAATAGATTATTCAACATAAAAAGAGTGACCCAAAGTCTTGGAAATGACTCTCAACCTACACCACATGCTTCTTCATCTTTAGTTTCTTTGCCCATTTCATCACCTACTAGTTAGCTACTGTGCAGTTCAAGTTTTTAAGTTTTAATCTTTGATTTTGATAGAGGAGGATTTAACCTGATAAGTGGGGTTGGTCTATTGAAAAACTATAAGGGTAGTATTCTGGTGCACTAATTATTTGAAAACTCAAAATGGTAGCTAAGTAGTGTGCATAGGGTGAAAACTTATAAATGATACCTTGAGTGATTCTTATGAGTTCTATTTATTCATACCTTTGTTTTGATCTAGTTCATATGGTCACCAAGCTACTTATCTCTATGACATTTTATTGGGATGAGACAAACTATTAAGCTTGGGAAAGTGTTAGTGGTTAAATACAAGTGTAAAAATGTAAGTTTGGACATATGTTCTAAACAAACACAACGTTGGATTTTTTGTTCTATGAATATTATATTTACGTTGTAATAATCTTTACATCTTGAATAGATCAAGGAAGCTAGAACAATGAATGATTAAATTCTATATATATATATATATATATATAGTTTCTTAATCTAATAGTGGGGTTAGAATCATTATAATCAACAAAGGGTTCATTGTTCTAGAGAGATTGTGTGATAACTATTGTTCTATGCTTTTAGAGTTTATATAACATAGATTCAACTAAGTTTTATATGGTTTTACCTCTAATTTTTTTCATTATTTTCATAGTTAGATGAATGTGAATGGCTTATTTTCTTGTTTTTATTAATAGTGTTCTACTTCATACGTAATTAAGCTTGATCTGTGTAATCATTGTAACTTATTAAGTTAATAATATGAATTTTCTTCATGAAATGCTTTATTTGTTTGATTATCTATGTTCAATCATATTTCATAATTTTATTCACAAAACTATCCCTATAATTAATATGTTCTAATGAAATATTAAGAACCTATGCTAACAACACACACACATTATTACCTCCATGTGACTTTATTACCTCCATGAACCACACGCCATTGTCCATTGTTTATTTTTTAAGAATTATGAACCATAAACATTATATACATCATTATGCATTTTCATGACAAATAAAAGAGGGAAAAAAATATTCTTTGGGTCCCCCACTATGAAAAGGAATCAAATTTTTATTTGCCTAGTCATGGGTGATGGAGCTCATTCAAATAAGAGAGAAGTTAAAGGATAAAACCCCAGAGCAATTAGAAGAGTTGAGAAAAAAAGGTAAAAATGAAATCATTTTGATTGATATTAGTATAAACATTATACCTAATAAGCCAAATGTCTTAGATAATGATGAAATTGACAATAATGAATTGAATAACGATAATGCATATTTACCTAAAAGTCCAAATTATGTTGCAAGTCTACTTTCAAAGTATAAAGTTTTTTTATTTATTGATGATGAATATATGAATTATGATTTAACCTTATCAATGAATACAATTTCATGAAAACACATAATGATGGAAGTAACAATTAAAAAAATGTCATCCCACAACTAAACAATGAAACTAATAATGAAGAAACTAGTAATGAACATAATGATTTTAAAATACCCTCTCAATAAATTCCACCATTAACAACACCTCCAAATATTGTGCATAGAAAATATAAGTACTTAATTAAATTTGATGAAAACATTTTGAAACCAATGCATAATAAAATGTCTGATCACCATTAAATAAACCTAGCTAAAAAAATTGGGATAATTTCTTTAATAAATTAGATTTTGATTGTAAAAAATGTTAAGTATTTGTTTTTTTGATCAAATTGTTTAAGATGAGACCTAAAATGTACATTATATAACTAATAACATCTAAAATGGATGATGGAAATAATTAAATTGTTAAAAATATACATGACACATATCATATTATAGGCCTGAAATCACACAACAAAGATTACAATGTTGCTTAGCGAATAATTAAAACTTGTGCAATTAGTAGGCCCATAGGGAAAAATGATTGATTTAAAAAATTATATGATCATTGGACATTGATATAAAAACATTAATGAAATCAATCGGAAGAGGCCAAAGACTTAATGATGCCAATAACACTAAGATCTGAGCATTCTCTTGTAGACTTCCACAAATGGACAAGGCTATAACTGATTCTCTCAAAGATTTATTTTCATAATTTTAGAAAGATAATACAAGAGTTTCACCCAATTTAATAGATATAGTGAAAAGAAGAGTTGGTTCTTGTAACTTTTAAATTCATCCAAAACATTTATTGGATATGACCCAAACACAATTGTACTCTAAGTTTTTGTAAAAATATCCACAAATTTTTATTAGTCAAAGATATTTTGAGATGGCCAAAACATTTTATGTATAAATAAATCACACACACACCAATTGTTATTGTAGGTAACATGTTGAATTTTTAATTCACTATGATTTTTTCACCATATATGTTGTATTTTGCACATTGACAACATTTTACAAGAATGTGGCATAAAAGTTCTACTAAAATCAACTAGGGAATTTATTCTATCCATTTTTTGTGAAAGACTAAATGGAAAATTATTTTATAACAAAGCATGTTTGGATGGAAATTACAACATCATTTGTGGATTGAAAAAATAAAAAAAAGGTATCCATGAGAAGAGCACAAGTTTAATTGGATAATAATTGGTTGGTTTGAAAAAATACAAATATAAAACTTATAAAGTAAAAGATGGAAAAAAACCTAAAAGGTGTGAACTTGTTACAAAACTTATATCTTTTTTAGAATTTATGGTTAAATTCAAGGAGGAATTTGTTTATTAGTATGAAAGGTACATACACAAGGCTAGATGATTGGATGAAAATTTCAGGCTAAGAAAGGACACATTCCCACATGGTTTTATTGTTTTAGTAATTGAATTTGTTGAGAATTACACATTCAAATCATAAATAGAAGTGCAGTCACATTATTAAAACTCAATACAAGTTGTCATACTCATGCATATAGAATTAATGCATGCACCTAATAGTATTGAGAAATATCAAAAAATATTAAGGGATTATTATTTCTATGTTAGTGATGACCTATCACATTCTACAGAGTATGTGCAAGGTTATTTTGAGAATTTCTATGAATAGTTTACTGAGAGGAACATTAATTAATAAAGTCCCTATAGTTTTTGCCAAAGGATTTAACTATTACTATAACATTGATTTCAATTAAGATTACACTTGGTTAGATAATTATACATCATAATTCAAGAATGCATTGATATTTTAATGGTTGAGAAGGATACACATTACCATTGATGTAGAATATATTTGGAGTTTCACTGAGGCTGGTCATTTAAAAAGAGAGAATGGTGGTGCTAGAGCATGTGTAAAAAGAGTTTTTGTAAGAGAGGAATTGAATTTAAATATATTTCTATTTTGAATGTTGAAAAAATCATTGTTGAATGGTGTAATGAGAAAATGGGCTATTTTAGTCAAGAAAATTCTACTATTCATAGTTATTTTTGGTTGATGGAGTAAGAAAACTTGGCTAAGTATAAATATTGTATGAATGTAATGGGATCAAGTGATCTCCACTCATTTAGTAGCTCAAATTCAAGTTATTGGACTATTTATATGAGACACTTAGAATGTTTTTGTTCTACATGCATGGAATTTTTTTAGAATGCATGTGAGTCAAAAGAGTGGGTAGATGAATGGAGTAGTAGACCTCTAATTATGATCGACACATATCAGGTTCTACCAACATTATAACTTACAAATATGACATCATCACATGACTTTAACCATGTTTTTGATCTAGTGAAACCATGTAGAATATTAATCATTATGTACTATTTACTCCTATTATATCTTGATAATGTCATTAAAAGGGAACAAATAAAGATATTGACTCTCATTACCTATGATCCAAAACTCAGAAGTTTTGGTTGATAAATATCAAAATAACATAGAAATAACACGATAACAATGAATTCTCTGAGAAGAGATGTAGTATTACTCAAAATCGCAATACAGAAATATGCTTATCTCTGGGAAGAGATGTCTGTCTTCACATTTCGGGTTACCTATTCTTTTATAAAAAATTTGAAAGCATGGGAAGGATGTGGAAGGTCACCAATCTCGAGGGAGATGAAGTGGTACGACTTCCAATATTTAAAACAATACATAATTCAAGAAATTACTATTTTTAGAAACTTACTATTTTTAGACAGCACTATTAAAATTGAAATTTGAGGCACTTCCGTTGGGTTTTCAGGGGTCAAAATTCATTGAGCAGAGCTCAATGTCATTTCACGATGTTCCCCTCATTCCTAGCTTTCCAACGGTTCAAACGGCGAGTCAATTGGAGCTACGGTGCAAAAGTTATGGCTCCTAGAAGTTCTGTCATCAATTGGGGTGGAACTGTCACCCGAATTGTCGCCTGAATTGATGCCTGGATCATTCCTCCCTCCTTGAAAAGCAATGGTCCCCATTGCATCAATACTCCCCATTAGGTGTGGTAGTTTTTGCTTGATTTGATTCTCTGTGAGCCACTCACCTTGATGGCTCAGCTGACCCCTTTTGACCACTCGATAAAGTGGAATAGAACGTCGTCTGGTTGTCTTCATCCAAGTATCCACAATCTGATCCTCTTCCACTGGAGCAAAACTCTGTGGATCAAGTTCATCAATGTCAAGTTGTTCTGCTACAACTGAAGTGTCCAAGAGAGGTGGATGATATGGCTTGAGGAGCTCCACATTGAATATTGGGTGCAGACCAAGGTAGGCTGGGAGGTTCAACTCAAAAGCATTTTCCCCAACTCTTCTGGTGATGGTGTATGGACCATATCGCAGAGGCTGAATTTTTCTGTGTGGGCCTGCAAGTCATTCCTTTTGGAGCTGCAACCAGACCTTATCACCCACAGCAAAATGGTGTGCAATCCTGTGTTTATCATGGCGTTGCTTGTACTTTTGATTCATTTTCTCCAGGATGTCATGAACTTGTTGCTGGAGGTGTTGCATTTGTTCAATAAACTTTGTAGCTTTTGCTGCCTCAGATCTTCCATGAGGTGTGTATTCCATGGTGGAAAATGGAACTTCTATATCAATTGGTGCCATGGGTTGGAACCCAAAACATACTTGGAATGGACTGTGCTTGGTCGAGTTGTGCAGTGCCCGATTGTATCCATGTTGTATGAAAAGACGTCCCTCATCCCATGTGCGTGGATGTTTGGAGTGGTACATCCGAATCATGTGAACAATCAAGCGGTTTACCACCTCTGTTTGACCATCAGTCTGTGGATGGAAGGCTGTGGACTTCATCAGCTTAGTATCCATCATCTTCCATAGAGTGGACCAGAAGATGCTCAAGAACCTGCTATCTCGATCTGAGACAATGGACTTGGGAAGACCAAAATGGAGCCATACATGACCAAAATATAGTTGAGCAGTTTCCTCAGCAGATATATTTTTTTTACAGGCAATCATGATAGCCATTTTTGAAAAATGATCAACTACCACAAAAATACAGTCCTTACCATGTTTGGAAGTGGGCAAGCCTGATAGAAAATCCATTGAGACAGATTCCCAAGGCCTGGTTGGTTCTGGCAATGGCGTGTACAATCCTTGCTTCTTATTTGTCGGCTTGGCTATGGCACATGGGGTGCAGGATTTGAGATATCTTTCTACATCCTTTCGCATATGGGGCCAGTAGAAGTGTTTTTGAAGAACTGCCAATGTTTTTTCAATACCAAAGTGTCCAGCTGTCCTACTGAAGTGTGCTTCCCATATCATCTTTTGTTGCTCTGCAAATGGAACACATATGTGTCCCATATGATAGAGGACATTATCTTGCAAATAGAAATCAGAGACATGTGTACCTTTTTGAAGTGCTTGATATGTAGCAGCAAAGGTAGGATCTGCTTCATACAGGGTACCCCAAGTGGCAGTCTCATGTCCGCACAGGTCCAAAACTGTTGTGAGTGCAGTAATTGGTGGGCGGCTCAGACAATCTGCAGCTGTATTTGAGCTCCCCTTTTTGTGTTTGATTATCAAGTGGAATTGCTGAAGATATGTGGCCCACTTCTGATGCCTCTCATTTCGGAGCTTACTTTGTGTCTGGATGAATTCCAATGGTCTGTGGTCAGTGTGAATGACCGTTTCTTTTCCCAAGATGTAGTGTTTCCATTGTTTGCAAGCTTGCACAATGGCATAGAGCTCCTTATCATATGTTGGATATTTCCTGACTGTATCAGTGAAAGTTTCACTGTGATATGCAATAGGATGGCCATGTTGCATGATGACAGCTCCCATGGCATATTTAGACGCATCTGTCATCAACTCAAAAGGTTGATGCAAATCTGGCAAGGCAAGAACAGGGGCTGAGCAGAGTCTATTCTTCAAATTCTCAAATGCCCTTTGCTGTATTTCACCCCACTGAAATGTAGCTTTTGCTCCTCCTTTAGTCACTTGGGTTAGTGACCAAGCAACATGTGAAAATCCAAGAACAAACCTGCGGTAGAAATTTGCAAGACCCAAAAAGCTACGAAGCTCTGTGAGGGTCCTTGGTGTGGGCCATTCTCGAATAACCCAAATCTTTTCTGGATCAACATGGACCCCTTCTGCATTCACAACATACCCGAGGTACTGAATTGTTGTCATCCCGAATGTGCATTTGTCAAGATTTGCATACAACTTGTGCTCCCGAAGAGTTTGAAGCACCTTACGAACATGTTGCAAATGTTCTTCCCACGTTCTGCTATAGATGAGTATGTCATCTAGGTAGACAACCACAAACGAGTTGGTGAAGGGTCGTAGGATGTCATCCATCATCCTCATGAAGGTTGCAGGTGCATTAGTTAAGCCAAAAGGCATAACCAACCATTCAAAGAGCCCCTCCTTAGATTTGAATGCAGTCTTCCAGACATCAGTGGGATTGATGGGAATTTGGTGATAACCAGATTTGAGATCAATTTTGGTGAAGAACTTCGCACCACGGAGCTGGTCCAGCAGGTCATCAATCCTGGGGAGAGGATAGCGATTCTTCACAGAGATTTTATTCAGGGCTCGATAGTCAATACAAAGCCTCCATGTTCCATCTTTCTTCGGTGCCAAGACAATTGGGCTACCACAAGGTGAAGAGCTTGGCCTGATGTGACCCTTTTGGATCAATTCTTGAATCTGTCTTTTTATCTCATCATTCTCCAAAACTAATCTGCGATACACAGGACTGTTAGGCAAAGGTGATCCTGGGATCAAATCGATAGAATGTTTTACCTGGCAATGTAGTGGAACTCCTGTAGGTGACTTGAATAAGTCATCATATTCTCCTGTGATGCGTCCTATCTGCTTCTGTTGTTGTGTTGATTGCGTAGTCAAGACTGCAACATCGGCCTTCGTGGATTTCTGCGGCTTGACCACCATGAGGACAAATTGCTTTGTTTTCTCCACCAATCTCTTACATTGCTTCGCACTGATCAGGGAGACAGATGTGGGAGGTGGTACCTCTGGTACCCTATAGCGCCATTTTCCAAGGGTGAGAGTAATCCTTCGGGTTCGTGATTCATAGATGCCATGTCGCTCATACATGAATGGCTGACCAAGGAGTACATCACAAACATCTAGATTGACTACATCACACAAGACTTCATCTTGGAATGGTTTTATGGCATATGAAAGAAGACACTGATGGGTGACACGGAGGTCTCTCCCGGGGCTTAACCATCCAATACTATAGGGCTTTGGATGAGGCTTCACAGATAGATTTAGACTTTTCACAACTTTAGCAGAGATTAAGTTCTTTTGACTCCCACTATCAAGAATGAAATGTAAAGGCGTACCTTTTACCCATAGTTTGGAGTGGAACAATCTTTCCTTGTCATCTGGTCTTTCTCCACGATTCTGTGATGAAGCGACAATGGTGTCCGGCTCAGCATCTACAATTTCTTCTTCGTCCTCTTCGACTGTGGGTTGTGTATGAGGCAGAGTAGTGGACGTTGAGTATTGTGACTCAGAAAGCAATGACTTGATGGCCCGACATTCTTCTTTGGAGTGGGTCCCAGTTTTGTGGTAATCACACCATTTTCCAGCCTTCCCTTTCTGGGATTTCTTATCCTGAAACTCCTTTTGCTTCCAATTTGGGCCTCATGTTTGACCTTCCTTATCACTTTTCCATTTTGAGGGTTGACTCTTCGTATTCTTTCTGCCATTCTTCTGTTCAATCTTCACTGCAAATTTGTATGCCTCACCGAGGGTTTCCAAATTGAAGAGTTCCATTTCCCCCCGTATGTACCATTGTAGTCCACCATGATATTTGAGAGTCTTATGTTTCTCACTTTCTTGAATGCCCAACCTTGCAGACAAAGAATGAAAAGTGTCTGTGTAATCTTGAACAGATTGGTCCTTACCTTGGCGAAGTTGTTGCCACTGTATGTAGAGATCATCATATGCTCCGATGGGATAGTACTCTTCTTTCAATGCTTCTACAAAATCATCCCAGGTAGGTTCCGTCTCAAGGCCAATGTCATCTATACTAAACCTCTTTTTGCACACTTCCCACCAATTTTTCACAGGCAATGTTGATTTCAAAAGAGCAAAAGTAATCTTTTCTCCATCGGTAAACTTATTTACAGAGAAGTAGGAAGACAGTTGATCTAACCAATTTTCTACTGCATCAGCATTGATTTTACCCTCAAATGTAGGAATATCAAAATTTACCTGGACCTTGAAGGGTGTTGGGGCACTGAAAGGTCGTTCCCTGGATGAAGAGCCAGGAAGTGGAGCCGCGGAGCCAGGATTTCCCATCGAAAGTGTTTGAAGAATTTGGGCAAATTGTTGTAGCATCTGTGCTTGTTGCTGTTGGAGGGCCTCATTCACCATTTCCTTAAAAGGATCGGATGTCTCGGTGTCGTCCGCCATTTGAGGTCGTCTGGAGCGAACAGGTGGAAAATTTGGAAGCTCAGTTGTTTCCCACCCAAGCTTCTTATAGCCTGACCTCGTCCTCGGGATCATACACTCTCAAGACAAACCGCTCTGATACCACTGATCCAAAACTCAGAAGTTTTGGTTGATAAATATCACAATAACATAGAAATAACATGATAACAATGAATTCTCTGAGAAGAGATGTAGTATTACTCAAAATCGTAATACAGAAATATGCTTATCTCTGGGAAGAGATGTCTGTCTTCACATTTCGGGTTACCTATTCTTTTATACAAAATTTGAAAGCATGGGAAGGATGTGGAAGGTCACCAATCTCAAGGGAGATGAAGTGGTACGACTTCCAATATTTAAAACAATACATAATTCAAGAAATTACTATTTTTAGAAACTTACTATTTTTAGACAGCACTATTAAAATTGAAATTTGAGGCACTTCCGTTGGGTTTTCAGGGGTCAAACTTCATTGAGCAAAGCTCAATGCCATTTCATGATGTTCCCCTCGTTCCTAGCTTTCCAACGGTTCAAACGGCGAGTCAATTGGAGCTACGGTGCAAAAGTTATGGCTCCTAGAAGTTCCGTCATCAATTGGGGTGGAACTGTCACCCGAATTGTCGCCTGAATTGATGCCTGGATCAACCTATCTTGACATAGGGCATGTTTTTGTAGTTATTTTTGATGAGGAGAATGAAGAGGGAATGTATTACTACTTATGTTAGTGTATAGAAAAAAATAAAAATTTGAATTCCCCAATCATAGATGGATAAAACATTTAGTATCCCACTAGGTATGTGTTTGTCACTGAAACTTGGATTTGATGATATCCAATAAAAACTCATATGTATGGTTGTTGGAAAAATTTAAAACACATAGAAAGATACGCCACTATTCAAAATTGGTTCTTGCAAAAAATATTCAATTGGTAAAATATCGTGTGAGGCCATTAAATAAGAATATATGGAAATCTTGTGAGTTAGATCATGAATCTATTCTTACTACTATCAAGATTAGAGTAGAACCTAGTGATTCATTGGATTGAAATTCCAAGGTATGTTGACTTGTCAAATGTATATGTATTTAATTTTACCAAATTTTATTGATATTTTAGGTAGTACATATAAATTTCATTTTTAATTACTTACTAATAATTTTTATGTAGGTTAGTGGTGCTAAATAAGCTTCTACCTTCAAGTGGTTTCCACTGTTAGTAAAGAATTTCATATTCTTGAAGCTAAGAGAAGCTTAATATATGTACTCAATTATTATAGAAAGGGTGTTTTTCAGGTAGGAAAAGGTGGTGGGCCTCTTGATCAAGAGTAATAGGGTAAAATAACATGGTCATAGATGTTATCCGCTAACCCAAACATGTTGGTAGTGCCAGTTTATATCCATGAAACATCAAAGATAGAGTTCTCCAACTGTAGATTTAACTTTGAAAATATTTGTTGTTAGTGTTTCCATGCTCCTAAACAGTAGTGAAAACACACTTTTGGGTCAGTTTGGAGGTTGATATTATGGGATCACATGTAATTTTCATATCTAGATGTGTTCAAAGTGAATAAATTATAGCTAGAGGACTCGAAGGTGGAAATGCCAGTTGAAGGACAATAACTTGTCTCTTCACTATAAAAAAGCTATATTTCAAGACCTATCACTACAACTTATTCAATTGATTAGTCTTAAAGGTTAAATATACATGATTTGGGGTGAAATTAGAGGGATTTGACACAAATGTGAGGTTTATTTCAATTCATGGTAATGACTTATGGTTTTTGTTTTACACACGCTTGAATTTAGGCTAACAAATATATTTTTTCTTATATTGGGAAAGGAATTCTTGAGGCTAAAATGGGTGGGAGCTCTCTCGATTGGGAATGATAAGAGGCAAGAACCTAGTCCTAGATGTTATATTATATGTTCAACATGTTGGCATCACCAATTTACATACACAAAGCACCAGAGGTAGAGTTATCTAACTGCATCTTTAACTTTGACAACATTTGTTGTCAGTGTTTCCATTGTCCTAAACATTAGTGAACAAATGTTTTTGGGTGGGTTTGGAGGTTGAGGTCATGGGATCACATGTAATTCACCTATCTATATGTGTTCAAATTTGAAAACTTGTATTTGGAGGTCTCAAAGGTAGAAATGCTAGTTGAAGGCCAAGAAATTGTCTCTTCACCACAAAAAAGTTGCATTTCAAGATCCGTCTTTTCAACTTGTGCCATGGATTCATCTTAAAGGATAAATTGACATGATTCAAGGTGTAATTAGAGGTATTTTAAACACACATGATGTTTTTTTAGTTCATGACAATGAATTATATTTTATATTTTACACACACCTAAAGTTAGGCTAAAAATAACATTTAAGTTATATTGGGAAAGGCGTTCTTGAGGTCGAAATGGATGGTAGGTATCCTGATCAGGTTTGATTCAAGGTGAAGAACCTAGTCCTAGATGTTATAATCCACCTTTTATGTGATATTTTTTAGCCATGAAACATTAGAGGTAGAGTTATCCTGCTTTAGCTTCAACTTTGACAATATTTATTGTCAATGTTTCCATGCCCCTGAATAGTAGTGAAAACATGCTTTTGTGTGTGTTCAAATGTCTAGGTCATGTGAGAAAATTTAATTAACCATTTCAAACATAATCCAATTGATATAATTAAACCTATAGGTACTAAAGGTAAAAATTCTAGTTGGAGCACAAGAACTTGTCTCTTCACTACAAAAAAGTTGCATTTCACTAGTCACTGCAAATTATGGTACATATTGGTCCTGAATGATCCATCAACATGCTTATGGGTGAAATCAGAGGCATTTTACATGCAAATGAGGATGTAATGGGTGGTGGGTATTTATATTGGGATTTATTAGGGGCAAATAACTTGGTCTTGGATGTAATCTACAACTTTGGATGTGTTGGAAATGGCAGTTTCAAGCCACAAAGCACTAGAGGTAGAATTTTCAAACCATAGCTTCAACTTTGACAATATTTGTTTCTAGTACTTAAAAACTCTTAAAAAGTAGTGAAATAATGTTTTTGGGTGTATTTTTAAATTATTTTAATGCAAACACATGTCAATTGCCTCTCTAGATCTGCTCAAAGAGAGGGACTTACACCTAGAGGTCCTAGTGGTAGAAATGCTAGTTAGAGGATAAGAACTTGTCTCTTCACTAGAAAAAGTTACATTTCAAGATCCATCATTGTCACTTGTGCTATATATTAGTATTAAAGATCCATTTAAATTTTTAAAACTAAAATTAGAGGGATATAACATGTATGTTAGGGTTATTTAGGTTCATGCCAATGACCAATAGTGTCTATTTTACAAATGCCTAGAATTAGGCTAAAAAATGCATTTTAATTGTATTGGGAAGAGCATTTTAAAGGTAAGAATGGTTAATGGGCCTCTCAATCAGGTATTATTAGAGGTGAATAACATGGTCTTGGACATTATACACCACTTTAGACATGTTGGCATTACTAGTTTTGAGTTGTGAAGCACTGGGCATGGAGTTCTCTAACTATAACTTCAACTTTGATAACATATGTTGTAAGTGTTTCAATGTTCCTAAACAATAGTGAAAACATGATTTTAGGTGGTTTTTAAGGTCAAATTCATGGGATCATGTGTCATTCAAATATATACACATCATCCAAGTGATGAACTTTCACTTGGAGGTCTTTGTGAAGAACCTTCTACACAGATTTAAGAACTACAAAAAATTAGGAAATAATAAAATAAACTTCAAAAAACAACTCAAAATAATTCAAATTTTTATATTTATCATAGGTCACTTTTAGGGGGTAACCTACTTTGATCAAGATCAATATATTAACATTCATGGATGCCTTAGTTAGGCCTCAACACTTAAACACTAATTTTATTATACCAACTAATACTTCCCATGCATGTGGGATAAATCAAATATGCTAAGGGGATGAATTAAAAAGCATATGCATCCATAGTGACTAATACACTAATAATTTAAAGAGAAGGGTAGGACATGGGTTCCTAACATCACCTCCCCCTTAGAAAAATATTTATCATCAAATATTCAAATGTGTGAATCATTGCTCAATTTGGAATAATGGTTCCCATATGGCATCTTTGAGTTGTATGCCATTCCATTAGATTAAGACTTATGTGATGGAGTGGGAATGAAGTTGGCAGGTGTGCCTATCAATTATAGCTATTGGTTTAAGAAATATGAATTATTCATTATCATGTTTAGGTAAAACTATCTGCACTCTAATGGTAGGTCCAAGAACTTTCTTCAAATAAAAGACATGAAAAATTGGGTGAATTTGGGAAGAAGATGGAATCATCAAATTGTAAGAAACATACCCAATCTATTGGAGAACCTTATAGGGACCATAAAAATTTGGAAAAAAATTATAATTCCATTTTAATTTCAAGGATGATTGCTTTTATAGATGAATATGAATAAAAACCATATCACCAGGTTGAAAGGTGCACTCAGAGTGGTGTTGATCTACATGTTGCTTCATTTGGTTCTATGTTAGATGGAGATTGTCTCATAGAATGTTGAGAATACAATCCTAAAGATAGAGGTATTTTAAACTTATTTAACTAGGAATACTTGGTGTATATGAGATAAGTGTTTGGGGTGCTTGACCATAAACCGCTTCATATGGGGTCATTTTAGTAGAAGTGTGGTATGAGGTATTGTATCACCATTCTGTGAGGGGGAGCCACTTTTCCCACTAGTGCTATTGTTACCATAAAAATCAATGAAGGAATGTTTCCAAGCTTTGTTAATGAGTTCTATCTGGACATCTATTTGGGTATGATACCTAGAGCTCATCTTTAGTTTTGTGCTTGTGCATCAAAATAACTCTATTGAAATATGGCTAGTGAAAGTTGCATCATGATCAGAGATAATTGAAGAAGGGATGCCATGAATATGGAATATATGATCCAATAAAACTTGTGCAACGATGGAGGTTGTATAAGGGTGGCTAAGGGTAAAAAAATGACTATATTTAAAGAGGCGGTCAACCATGACCAGGATCACTATTTTGCCTCTAGATTTAGGGAGCCCCTTAATGAAATCCATAGAAATATCAATCTAGATCCTAGTAGGAATGGACAAGGTGTCAAGAAAACTACAAATCATTATGGTTTCACCTTTTTTGCATTGGCAGGTATCACATTCGGTCACCATCTATTTAATTTCCCCTTTCATCCCATTATATAAAAAATTTCAATTTGCCCACTATATGTTTTGAGAAATATTGAGTACCCTACTAATGGAGAAGCATGGATTTCATAAAATATGGCCTGATGAAGGTATGTGCTATTGTAAAGCACTAAACAACCCTTATAACATACAGAAACACTATCCCATGAATAATATGGTACTACAAAGGGGTTAATGGTCAATTATTGAATGAGTTAGTGTAAATAGGGATCATGTTCATACCCTTGGTGTACAGATTCCAATGAGTTTAGAATGGGCATGGAGATGGAAGTAAGGTAAGTCTTATCCTTAAATGTGTTAGAGAGAATATCCACCATGACATTTTATTTATCCTTCTTGTAAATGATCTCATAATCATAACCCATGAGTTTGTGGACCCACTTCTATTGTGTCAAGGATGAGACCCATTGTTCCAAGAAGTATTTAAAACTTTGGTGATTGTTTTTAATGTAAAAATGACTCTCAAGTAAATATGGCCACCATTTTTTTTACTTCATGTAGAATTACCATCATTTATTTTTCATAAATAGACAAAGCCAAATTTCATCTAGAAAGGACTTTGCTAGTGGAAGCAATAAGACAACCTTTCTTGGAGAAAAACATCACCTAGGCCATTACCACAGGCATCACTTCTTATGGTGAAAGTTTTGGTGAAGTTTGACATGGCCAAAATTGGTGTGATATACATAACCTATTTGAGTGCCATAAATGCATGGTTAGTTTGACATCCCATGTGAATCCATATTTCTTCAATAAGGAAGTCAAAGGAGCTGTGACCTTGACAGAAATATTTGACTAACTTAAGGTAGTATCCTATAAGGCTAAGGAATCAATGAAGTAATTTGAGGGTTGTTGTTTGAGGTTAATTTTGCATGGTAATGCTTTTATCTAGATCTACATGGACCCCATTGGTGGAAATAATGTACCTTAGATATTCAATTTCTTCTTGACCAAAAGAAAACTTGGATTGCTTGGCACATAATTTATTATCTTCTATAATTTTTAATTCCATGTCAAGATGATGAAGATGCTCTACCCATGTGTGGATATAGATCAAAATATCATCAAATAAAACCAAAGGAAATTTATAGAGGAAAGGCCAAAGGATTTTATTCAGTAGGGTGTGAAATGTTGAAGGGGCATTTGTAAGTCCAAATGACATGACTAAGAATTCATAATGACACTCATGAATGTTAAAGGCTATCTTTGGAATGCCATCAACATACACATTGATCTGCTCATAGACAAAATGAAGATCTAATTTAGAGAAACATTTTTCCCCATGGATCTCATCAAGAAGGTAATCAATTATCAGAATTATAAATTTGTATTTGATAGTGAGGTGGTTAAGGGCCTAAAAGTCAATGGAGAAGCACCATGAACCATCCTTTTTATGGACTAGAAACACTAGGGAGGAGTATGGCCTAGTGCTTGGGCAAATAATTTTGAACTTAAGGAATTCCTATACTAGCTATTCAATCTCAAATTTTTTTAGATGGGGCTAGAAGTATGGTTAAAAATTTAGTGGGATATGAACTGGAAGGAGTAGGATGCGATGATCATCAAGACGTGAAAGGGAAAAACCCACTAGCTCTATAAAAATGGTTTCATGATTGTCAAAAATGGATTACAAATCAGTAAGGTAGTTAGTAGAAGTGGGGGGTTAGAGTTGGATGGAGTGAAACTAGGCATTGCCCCAATGTGAGCCTTTATTAAGAAGATTTTCCATGTAATGGGAACTAATGATGTTAGAATATCTAGGAAATAACCCTTTTAATGTGTGCTTCTAAAAACTATCAATGAATTGCATCTAATAATAGAGAAGTCCCATGGAATAGGTCCCAATGTGGGGAGCCATTGTGTACCTAAGACCACATCATATCCCCCTAAAGGTAAGGAACACATATCTGAGTGAAGAGTGTAATCATCTATCATGATACACAAATTTTGACATTTCCCTTTATATATAAATGTTCCCTCATTATCAATCATGACTTCAAAGATGGAATAAGGGTATATAAAGAAATATATATGCATAGTAATGTGGGGATCGATGAAATTATGTGTACTACTAGAGTCAATGAGGATTATGAGAGGGATATTTTTAAATAACCCCTTGACCTTCATGGTTTGGGGGATGGTAACACATGAGATTACATGGAGAGATATCTCATGTTGGATCTCCTAAGCCATGGAGTCATTGAAGGGGCTTTGTTCTACTTGAGCATCCTAAAATTCTTGGATATTAGGATCATTGTCCTTCTCTAGAAGTGATTATACATATAGTAAGTAAAGATTCTATGTGATGTACTGGTGACCCTCAACCCATTTTTCATCACAATTATAACATAAAAATTTATCCTTACAAGCCCACATCTCTACCTCAGTAAGGTGCTTGATTGGTGTGGTTATGGCTAGCCACTAGTTCATTGTGTACTCTATGGGTGTAAAAATGGGAAGTTGACACTATGTTAAGAGTTTATCTTATACTAACTTAGCCAGACCCAACGTAGCCATCAAGTTAGTTGGTTGAAAAAGTTTCACCTTAGAGTGGATTAGATCTTTAAGGTCACTAATAACATAAATTTCGAAGAAGTCATCTAATAACCCTTCAATGTGATTAGCTACTTTCCCAAATTCAATCTTATAATCATGAATAGTGCCTATCTAGTGGAGTTTGATGAGAGCTCATGTTAAGTCCTAAAATGTCAAAGGACCAAACTTGCGTAAAAGTAAAGATTAAAGGGTTTCCAATTAGGTTCATGATTCAACTTAAGATACCAATGGTACCATTGAAGTTTTCTTGTTCCAAGTGAAAAGAAGTGATTGGGACTTTGTTGATAGAATAATTATTGTTAAGGTTGAAGAATTACTTAGCTCAATATATCCATCCAATAGGATTTTTACCATTGAGCCATCAAAATTCTAGCTTAGACCCACATGATGTGTGGTGAAAAGAGAAATTATTCTTTAAATAAGACTTTTTCTGTAACTTGTTGAGGAAAAGGCTATTATGCTAATTCAGTCCATGCATCCTTTTGGTTAACTTATGACCTGGGCTTTCAATGTGGTGAGTTTTTCCTCCATGATTTTTGTGCCTGTACGTGTGACTACCGTAACTAGTGTTTTTTTTTTGTAAGGCATATAAAAAGAAGTTTTAAGACATGGTCAGTAAGGAATTTTTTTAATTTAGACTAAAGCGAAAGGGGTAAATATACATTTATGAGTTTTTTGCACCATGTAGGTATGATTGACTAGAGTAGGGTCAATTTTGGAATTTAAATGAGAAAAATAGAAAACTTTTCCAAGAGGGAAAAAGGAGAAAAAAAGGGAAAGGAACATTGTGGAATTTTTTTGAAGCAAGAGGATAAAGAGTGAAGAAGTTATGGCAAACACTTAAAAACTAAAAAATTAGATTTGTGGCTAATGGAAGTTAAATAAGGATATGGGACCTCAAAGAAGAAAAGGTGCATAATGAAATTTAATGTGTCTTGGTAAAGTTTGAGGATAAATGGAGATATATATGTAGAGATATGGTGAAAAATGTTTTTTTTCCAAAACTGGTTTGGTTTGATTGCTCCTATCAAAAATCTGTCAGCAAGTGTGCATTTACCAACTATTCAAGCTATATTGGATTGGTTTCTCCTATCAAAAGTTAGTTGACAAGTGTACAATGATCAATTATTTAAAACTATAATCACTATATTTAAACTGAGATGTTGGATATGGACGCCAAGTCTGTTTGGTTACCAAAGTGTTTTAAGAGGTCTCTTTGGCCACCAATGATATCTAAATGAATTTCACTCTCCAAAAATTTTCTAGCCACAGATTTACCCCTAAATGACAATTGTTCATTTACCTCACCAATAGAAACTAGTCAATCAAAATGGGGTCATTATCCTTTTTGTGGCAGGTCCTCTCTATGGGCCATATACTTTGGGGTTCATGTGGTACTCCTCACAATGAATTTTAGGGCTATATGCCCAAGTACTTTCCACAGTTATGTAGAGGGGTATTTACCCTTATCCAAACCTACAAATTAATATGTAAAAATAAAGACAATGAAAGATATTTTATTAAATGGCATAGATCCTAGAAAGACACTAATGAAAATATTTAAAAAAAAAAAATCTAACCACATGCTGATGAAAGTGCTCTGATACTAGATGTGAAGAACCTTCTGCATAGATTTATGAACTACAAAAAATAATGGAATAATAAAATAAAATTTAAAAAATAACTCAAAATAATTCTAAAATTTTATGTTGATCATAGGCCACTTCGAGGGGGAAACCTTCTTTGAGCAAGATCAATACAATAATATTCATGGATGCCTTCATTGGTCCTCAACACTTACTTAAATACTAATTCTATTGTAGCAACTAATACTTTCCATGCATGTGGGATAATTCTAATATGCTAAAGGGATGAGTTACAAAGCATATGTGTTCACAGTGACTAATACACTAATAATGAAAAGAGAAGGGTAGGACATGGGTTCCTAACAGTCTTGGAGATAAAGTTGCAAGTTGGAGGACAAGAACTTTTCTCTTCACTATAAAAAAAGTTGCATTCCAAGACATATCACTTCAATTTATGCCATGGATTCATCTTGAAGGTTACATCAACATGTTATGGGGTCTAATTTGAAGGATCTAACATGAATGTGAGGGTTATTTTGATTCCTACCAATGACACATGGTATATATTTTACACAAGCCTAAAGTTAGGTGAAAAACTACATTTTTCTTGTTTTAGGAAGGGCATTCTTGAGGATAGAATGGGTGATGGGTATCTATAACATGCATAATTTTAGGCCAATAACCTAGTACTAAATGTTATCCACCACCTTGGAAATATTGGTAATGCTAGTTTTGAGCCATGAAGCATCGAGGAAGAGTTATCCATTTATAACTTTAACTTTAGCAATATTTGTTATCATTGTTTCCATGCTCCTAAATAGTAGTGAAAATATGCTTCTGGATGGGTTTTGAGGTTGAGGTATTGGGAACACATATAATTCACTTGTTCAAATGTGATCCAAGTGATGGACTTGAACTTAGAGTTCTTGAAGGTAGAAATGTTAGTTAGAGGACAAAAACTTGTCTCTTCACTACAAAAAAGTTGCATTTAAAGACCTATCACTGTAACTTATTCCATGGATTCATCATGAAAGTTACATTGACCTATTTAGGGGTAAAATTAAAGGTATTTAAAATTAACGTTATGGTTCATTTGTTTTGTGCCAATGACTTACAAATTTTGTTTTAATGCATGCCTAAATTTAGGCTTAAAAATTGAGTTTTTCTTTTTTTTGGAAGGGCATTCTTGAGGCCAAAATATGTGGTGGGTCTCTCGACTAGGCATGATCAAAGGCTAGTAACCTAGTCTTGGATGTTATATATCACCCAATACATGTTGGTAATGACAATTTTGAGACATGAAACACTGGAGGCAACATTCTCCATCTACAACTTCAACTTTGACAACATTTATTGTTAGTGTTTCCACACTCCTGAATAGTAGTGAAAAATGCTTCTGAGTGGGTTTGGAGGTCAAGGTAATGGGATAATATGTCATTTAAATGTATAAATATGATTCAAATTATGGAATTACACATAGAGGTCATATAGGTATAAATGCCATTTGGAGGACAATAACTTATCTCTTCATTGTAAAAATGTTACATTTCAGTACCTGTCACTGTAATTTATGTCTTGGATTCAACATGAAGGTTCCATCAAACATAATCCAATGTGAAATTAGAGGGATTCTATATGCACATAAGAGTTCTTCTAGTTCATGCCAATAACTTACATTTTTTATTTTATGCATGTTAGAAGCTAGGCTATTTTTTTTTTTTTTTTAAAATTATTTTGGGAAGGGCATTATTGAGGCTAGAATGGGTGGTGGGTCTCTTGGTCAGGATGATCATAAGCCAATAACCTAGTTATAGATGTTATCTACCACTATGGACATGTTGGAAATGGAATTTTTGATCCATGAAGCACTAGAAGTGGATTTCTCTAATTGTAGCTTTAACTTTAACAATATTTGTTGTTAGTGTTTTCATGTTCCTAAATAGTAGGAAAAACACACTTATAGGTGGGTTTAGAGGTCAAGTTCATGGGATCATCTATCATCAGACTTACATCTATAGGTCTTGAAGGTAGAAATGATAGTTATAGGATAAGAACTTGTCTCTTCACTATAAATAAGTTGTAATTTAGGACCTATCATTGCAACTTATGCCACATACTCATCCTAAAGATTCCATCAAAGTGATCTAGGGTGTAATTATAGGTATTTGACATGCATGTGAGAGATCTTATGGATCTGTCAATGACTTATGGATTTAATTTTACACACACCTAAAGTTAGGCTAAAAATTATATTTTTATTATTTTGGGAAGGACATTCTTGAGGTTAGAATGGGTAGTGAGTTTCCTGATCGAGCATGATCAAAGGATAGGTACCTTGTCCTATATGGTATCCATCATCCTAGACATGTTGGAAACACTAGTTTTAAGCCATGAAGCATCAGAGGCATAGTTATTCAACTATAGATTCAACTTTGACATCTATTATCAGTGTTTCTACAGTCCCAAAGAGTAGAATAGATATGATGAGAAGATAAGAAATGACCAAGATGAGTGTAGTGGAGAGGGAGACAACATAGTCTATGAAGTGAAATAAAAGAGATATAACCACCAAAATATTCTAAGACCTTAGGAGACATGAGAATTACAATCTTGCACCACTTTAAAGGGCCAAAGAAGAGTCTCGAAACATCCCAAAAGAGGGGTTATAACATAACCACTTCATCTAACATGCACAAGGAGGTAGCAAAACATAACCACTTCATCAAACATGAAAAATTAAAATTTATAAGGGCATTTGAAGAATGTATGCAAGAGATGAGCATTCCATTTTTTGTTTCAATCAAGTACTTAAAATAGAAATGCAATATGTCTATAAATTCAATGAATACAAAATATGAATATTAAGTCCAAATGATATTAAACCAATGTATCAAGGTTATCCACATTAGAATAGTGATAAATAATGTAGTTATATCATGAGAGGTACTTCACAATAATATATGACTCTATCTCAAAAATTATACTCTTTTCTTCTATATGGTTTTAATTGCAACACATATAGAAAGATTATAAGTTAGTATTAATAAATTACATGAAGGAAATATTAAAGATGATCATATATAAATATGGCCATACAACCATCAAATTTAGTTTTGAAATAATCATGTCAGCCAAATTTCATACAATAATATTATCACCACAAAATGTGAAGATGTATATATCTATACATAAAAGCCATAAAGGAATAAAAAATAAGAACATAATAGAATGTCAGATGAATGCCATATAGGTATACAATTTTAATAATGCATACATTGCCATATAGGTGTAATTTTTTTACATCATATGGAAACATAATAGAATGTCTGGTGGATGCCTTATATGCATACAATGGCAAAAATGCATAAGTTATCATATTGGCATACAAACAAATACATCATCTAAGACATACTACTCATAAAATAGTCTCCCTCTTTTTTTATTCCTTGAAGAAGACTCTCCTTGGGATGCCCTACTCATAGATGGAGATCTTGCAAATGTCTTAGATTCTTCCAAGGTTTAACTATGAGTCCTTATAGCTCATAGAGTACCTATAGCTGAACCTATTCCAATACAAATATTATTTGAAAATTTACATTAGTTACATGCAACCAAGTTTAGAAATTAATTTTCAAATAGAGTACACAAATAATTGAAACATGCAATTACTACAATCTTGAGGTCATGCACAATCTATGTCTGACACTCAATAAGGTTAGTGACAGGTTCAAGTGCATAAATAGGTGTGTGAAATGGCGAAGAAACATGAGAAGGTGCCATAATAATCATATTAATGGGATGATCAGATGTCATACGAAAAACTTGCATACATAATACATTCACATAAGTTATATTTTACCAAATATGTAGTAAAATTATTAAAACAAATCTATTTTTACAATTTAAAATTACAAGTCAATATGTGCCTCATTGAGTACCTATTTAAATGAAATTGTAGAAATAATGTATGTGTCTATCTCTACTCATAGAGAAAGAGGAGTGTCTATCGTGGTCATCAACTAAACATAAAACCTTGCTTAATTTTCTAGAGGAATTAAGCTGTTACATAGCATGCATGATTCACATGGGGGAACAAACTTGAGGATTTTGAAGATAAGTATTGGTACTATAGGTATCAATGAAAATATTTAGTACGTAAGAAACACTATGAAGAAAAGTTGATAATCAAGAAAAATGTGAAGCATTAAAATAAGTTTGAAAAGGTGAAGGAACACCAACAATACAATTAGAATAAATAAGAAGAAGAATATATTTTGAAAAAATATGAGAAAGACATCATTAGACATTGAAAGAGACTGTATAGAAGGTTGATCCTTATTAGGTTATGAATTTTCTCTTAATATGATCCAACACATCTCACATAGATAATTTGTATTCACATAACTGTCATTCAAATTTTAATTTAAACATGTATGATTTTTAGTCAAGAGCATATATCTATATAAATAAAAACAAGTATGTAAAGTATAATATTAACTTGAAATTTTTTACCTCTATCTATGTAAATGATGGCCTAGTAACATTGATATTTGAATTTGTGGATGGCCCACAAACTAGATCTACATATGTAAACATTGGCTGACTAAGATCCATAAATGTAGTTTTGGATAATGAAGATGTAGGCATGATATCCTCGTGAAACATAAAAATTAAATATATATTATTTTATTTTTATGTAAATTAATTGTTAAATTTTTAATACAAATATAAATTAAATTTAACATGACATTTATATAAAATATACCTATATGTGTGTAGTGACCAACATGTGTATGCCAAAAGTACACGCCAAAAACTCATTGCTCATGAGTATATCATCTAAGCCTTCATAAGCACCAATATCATCATCTAAAGGTTTAATGCATATATCACCACAACATCTACAATGGTGAGGTCAATTATGCACATTGGGTTGAGTATCTATAGCATCAGTCTCTGAAAGCCTACTTATATGTTGAATGAGTGTATCAATAAGCATATTAAGCACATGAAAAATGTCAATCTTCATGACATCCTTCACTATAGATGGGATCTCAGGCTGATATGGATGGGTAGGATCCTTTTAGTAATTTTAGGTGCATGACATGCCCCTCATTGATCTTATTTAAAGCCTTTACTTTAGTCCTTAAACTCACCATAGTCCAAATAATTGGGAATCTCATTGAGGACAAACTCATAGTAGAGTTTCCTCAAAAAATACAAAGGGACCTCATGGTTATTACATGGTGGGTAATCAAATACCATCCACCATCAATCCAAAAATTTGTTTCTAATCAAATTGTGTTGGCATTAGTGGATTTGAAAATGTTTATTGGTTATTGGAAAAGGTGCATTAGTTATTGAATTAATGATTAAGGAATAAATTAAATCTTCTAATATTTCTTTGTCCTTCACCTCATGTGCTGACAATTTTCAACATAGTAATCCCTACATCTATCCCTATATGATGCCCATTTGTGAATTTGACTCATTATCGAGTCAACTTGACCTAATACTGGATCTAGAGTATTGGCCAAATAGGTGCAGATGGGTGTTGGTTGGTGTGGGGTCCCTCATTCTCTTAATTATTTATTCAATTTCTATTTTATTTTCCACTATGTGTAGTTAGATCTTCTTGATTGTCTAGGGGATCTTGTGTTACTATAGGTGGGCTAGGAGAGTTAGGAGGGTTGGGTAGAGGGTTAGGAGGATGGTTAGCATGCTGGTGTCTTGTAGTGGAATGAACTATTAAAAAAAGTAAGATTTAGTAATTAAATAATGAAAATAAAAAAAATTGCCAAAATTTAGGGTTAAGAGGTTTAGTTTTTTATTACTTACCTCCTCTCTATGACAACATTGCTGATTTGGTGAGGTATTAGGTGATCCAAGTGTGTTTTTGTCCTGCTCGAAGTAGAACATGATTACGGTATAGCAAAGACAAATGAAGAGAAAGAAGGAAAATGAGAATAAAATAAGTATGCCTGTGGGTGGCACTTTTAATTTTCTTGTGGTTTCAATAATACATACGCATTATTGAAACATAACACATGCATTTTATTAGCACCAAGTTTAGTGCCAAGAAAGTGTGCACGTTATAACTCCACAATGCATACCATGTGTGTTATAGCTCTATAACACATATGCTTTATGGCTCATGAATCTTGAGCCTAATTTAAATAATGTGTAATAATTATGTCCATAACATGTATACATTATGGTCATAATGTATAAGCATTGGGGGAAATATACACAAAATTATCCTCCAACTCCATGCACAAACCCATATGGAAAACCTTCGAAGATGTCAACCCTGATATGAAGTGGATTGGGGATGGATTTCATATAAGGTTATATTTTAAAGATCATAATATCTAATGGTCTCCTGTTATGACAAGCACTAGTATTTTTTTGGTTGAATTACCAAGAATTAAAGCCCTTAGGCTATTTTGAAAAGGTATTCTTACCATTCAAGATATGGTTTCTTCTAGGGATTGGATTCCTTGGCCTGATTTGAAATCTAAATTTTAACTAAATAATCTAGACTTACCTTTTGTGCTTCAGATTCAAGAGATAATTCCTAATTATATACTTCATAGGCTTGGTTTGCAACCTCTCCATGTTTGGTGGAAGAAATGACATTGGAACTATGATACCCATTTCAATAATTATTCTCCAAGTCATCTATATCATGTCATAATCCCCTTCTCTTTTGCACTTTGTAAGTTCAATAGTCAATGGGGATTTAATTACTCTTCTTAAACTTGCCCTATTAGACTTGACACAATTTGGCATGCCAGAGTCAAACCTAAGCTCGCTTATTTTTTGTAGTGCCTTATCTACCAAAGCCTCCTACTTGGAGAACAACTTTCTCACATGATCATCACCCTGCCCAAGTGTCCTGCATGCCACCAACCTGAGTCTTTCAAGCATTTATTCTTGTTTTGCCCTCATGCCCAATCTGCCTGGAAGTGGATTCATAGCCTATTTCAACCCTATCACCCTAAGCCAATTTCTTGGTGGCTTGCTTTGCTGGGGGACTCAACCAACTAGCTAGCTTCTATTACTTTGTTGTGTAATTTTTTTAGAGTCATAATTCTCTTTCAATTATGGAAGGCCATGAATAATGTTATTTTCAATAATGGTTCTTGTTCTTGTGATTTTACTATTAATGATAAGGTCTCTATTATATCTTCAACATGTATGAAGACTCAAGTCTAAATCGATAAGGCTGCTATGGAAGTTTGCCACCTATAGGAGCTACTAGATCACTAGGGCATGCACTAGTAGTCAGGTTTCACAAGATGGGCCACCTTAAGGACCTCCCTCATTGCCTCCTAGAAGGTGTAGAATCTTGTCCCACAAGGGTGACCACTTCTCCTCTTGCTTTCATTGAGGAGGGTGGGGTTTACCATCGTCGTATGGCAAAGTTGACATAAGGCCCTGTCACACAAATTATCCTATAGGCACTAGTTTTTAGATGTGACCAGTTGATGGCTAGGCTATTGATATGACCATGGATCCCTTGGAATGCTAGGTGCCATTAGATGCTCAATCTAAAAAACCTTCCTCTTGGACAACTTTAAATCTAAAGAATGATCCTCCACCACTTTCCTCAAATGCCACTACTTGTGCTTAATTCTGATATTTGTTATTGAGTGTCATATTTAATCCGACTTTATTTTTTATTTGTGTTTTGAACTAAGTCCTTTTCTCTAATGTAAATTATGAATTGTGAATACCAACCTATATAACCTTCTTGTATTTATATTTTTTGTACTATAAATTATTTTGAAATATTCCAATAATAAAATTGTGGACATATACTCTACAAAGCACATGGCTGTTTCACAAAATATGTCAATAAAATATACACAAAATGTTCTCTTTCTCTATCAACAAGTGCATTTTCAAATTACTTCTAATTTTGTTGGAAGAAAAGTCAAATAGCATGTTCGTTCGTTTTAAATATGTTTCTACTTTTAAATAGGAAACAACATTACACAAATTACATTCAACGGCAGGAATCCGCACTGGGCGCCCTTGTTTTGGATATTCAACCCAGAGCATAAATGGTATGTAAATCATTCAAATTCGGTTAAAAGAACATGGAATGGTAGTTGAGCTGTGGGATAAGTGATTGGAACCACTGTAAAAACGAAATGAAACTGCCCATTGTTTATAACTCAAAAAATCAAAACTAGAGAATTTCGTAGTTTGTAGGTATGATTGAGGTTATTCAGGACCAGATATGTATTGAATAGTTTTATGGTTTTTTAAGTGTAGAAGGTTTGGATGAGAAAAAAAATTTAAAAATATTTATAAAATAAATTTTTATTGGTTATATTATATTTTTTGAATTTTATAAACTCTAGATCTTAATTTATAGGGTCTTCTCATTTTTAAAATTCATTCTGCTAAACAGCAGTTACAATTATTTTTTTTTAGCAATGATTCTATATTTTTTTGGTATCTTCTAAAATTTGTTATTGGATAGAATTACCTGGGAAAACTATGGTCTGTTAACAGTAGTAAAAATAATGATCGCTACTGTAAGTCTGGTCATCGTATGCAAAGGTATTTTTTGGCCCAGCATCGTATGCAAATGTAATTTTGGCCTTTGCTAGCCTCTCTTGATTTTTTCCTTTCCACAGGAACGCAGGCATTTCATCTTGTCAATTTTTATTTCAACAGAGGCGGATAATAATGATCGAAAGGTCTATCTGTTTAGATATAGTTTAACAATTATATCTACATTGTGTGGAAATCAGGGATGGGGCTACCTAAAATGTGGCCAAACCCAAGAAATATTCGATTGTAGCAATATTCGGCGTTGGACAGTTTTGTTGAGGATTTATACATTTCTAGTTATTAGTGTAAAAATATCTTACATCTCTTTCTTTCTTTTTTAAAGATAGAAGAGTTTGAACTGTTAAAAAAGAGTTTGAACTGGAGAAGTTCATTATGCATGAAAACTCTTTTGCCGAGATTGAGCTAAAGTGGAGGAGACTTTAAACACTGTGAAGGGTTAAAGTTTACGGTTCAATTCTCAAACAATTGAGAGGCTTTGAAGGAAGTTTGATAAGAATGCGGATTTCAAAACAAAACTAACTGTGCTAGCTGAATATGGGCGTCTCTCCCAAAATAAAGTGAGTGATTACCAATGAGCCTTAAGATGTATAATAAACTTGGATCACTATAGTGGAGAAGACGCTGAGTACCGTCGAGGGTTTTGGTCTACCGTTCATTATTAAAGAAGTTTTGAAGGAATGTTGATATGAATGCAGATTTTCAAACAAAATTAAGTGTGCTTGCTAAATATGGGCGTCTCTTTCCTTGAAAAGGTTATTGATTACGAATCAACTTACAATGAAAAAGTTAGCCACATAAGGTTATTGATGTTTAGTTATGGAAATGAGATGAAAGATTTTAATGGCGTCCACAAGACTGAAGAGTCTATGGGACCAAAGGCTGAGGCTCTAAGCTGATTTCATACTCTTTTTCATATCAAATTTCCTGTTGTGAATCTTGAGTACAAAAGCTGCAATCTTCTTAAGTCTTGTTTCTTCGAATAACTCATTTAATTTGTCCACCTTCAAGTTATGTTTGTATTGAATACGAATATCATCGTAGGCTGAGCACTCGATGATGAAGTGCCATTCCATCTCTACCACCCCTTGATTACAGAAAAGACAAGTTCTCCTTTCCCACTCTTCCTTGGCTATAATCCATTTGCAAGTTTCACATCTAAGATGATGTGATCCTATCCTTATCTGAGCTGCTAACATCCTTGCTTTACTCTTGATAACTCTCCTAAATAAACTTTTTCATCATGATCCCAAGTGGGGTTAAATTATTTGATGTAGTGTGCTTTCTTTCGACCAATTTTTTTTGTCCACATGGCTGTTCTAAATTTTTCTATTACATAGTTTTTAATTTCCCTATTGTTATTTGGACATTTTTGAAAGTTGATGTCTCATTTGTTCATCCATTTGTTGTTTTTCTTCGTCCAAGTTTTCTTTCTATGTTCTAGTTTTTCCTCCACAACCATTTTGGGCTAGCAATGATTATCCATGCTTTCAACCTTTTTCAGATAGCTTAGCATCCAAGTTATTGTCAATGCCTCCATCGAAAAAGTACTTGCTTCAGCCAACAAGATTTCATAAGGGACTATTGATTTGACTTTAAAAGTGCTTGTGATTAGATGTTTATGAATTATTTCTAGTTGTCTCCATCCCTAATTTGACATGCTTCTTCCCCAGACCTCACAACCATACCGGGCAACCAGGGTGACTAGCAATCCAAAAAGAGTTTTCTTAGTTTTCCAGTCTCGAAGTTCAGTATTCCTACATCTATTTTGAAATAGGTAAGATGTTTTCCAACCCCCTTGTATTCTTTTTGTTCTACAAGTCTCCCAACTAAGCTTGTTATGAAAACAATCCCAAGTTATTTGTATTCTGTTACAATTTTTAATGGGCTACCTTCAAAAAGAAAGTTAATTTGTTTTTCTTTTCTTTTTAAAAAAAATTCATAACTTTAGTCGTGCTAATGTTCACTTGCATTCCAACTTCCTAGTAAAAGTGTTCTAAGGATTTCAAATGATCCCTCAATCCTTGATCTAGTTTTGAAATTAGGATGAGGTCATCAACATATAAGAGTAGCTTCACCACATACCCTGTCAACTGTATGTCTCCTCCCTCTGTTTTGCTTAACCATTCTTCCAGTGTGTCAAGGTATAAACCAAATAGGGTGGGAGAAAGAGGGAAGCCTTGCTTGACACCAATGTCACTACCAAAACATTCATACATACCCTCTCTAGTTTTGATTTCAGCTCTAACTTGCTCATAAAGTCTAGAATACCATATGTATTCTTTGATAATTGAGCTTAAACCTCCAATAAGTTTTGGTACATTATGTTAATGAAAAAGTTAACCACATAAGGTTACTAATTACTAATTATAAAGGACAACATTTGTATTTTTAGATAATTATTTTGAAATACTAATAAGTTTTGGTACATTTTGGTAATAGATGTGTTTTGCCAATAGACTTGTAAAATTTAAATTCATCACTTATTTGTGGAGAATCATTTGGGTACTAACTATTGTACAAGCAGCGCACGATTTTAAAATAATCATTAACCTACTTAATTTGACTAAATTTGAAATCCTTAATGTACTGATAAAATAGACATATGATATTTAGCTATAATGTTTCACTGAGGACGAATACAAAAAGACCATCAGGACTATAAAACTAGAAATTACTTTAAAGGTGAAAGTTATTCTGGGTGAGGCATGACTTGATGTTTTAGTGAAGTGGGGATCTATAAAGTGAAAGAATGTAAATTTATAGTTTTAATTCAATCCAAACTAGAAATATAAATAATTAGTTTAGGTTTCTTTGGGGATCTCAATGAAATTATGTTTTTGAGATGACACATGTTCCATCAAAAACATAATTTTTTTTGGGATGCTTTTGTGTTGTTATATGTATATAAAGACTTGTTGTTTTAGGTCTTAATTTTTTACGAGTAATGAATTAGGTTGTGAATACAATTTTATTGAATTTATAACCTAATTGGAATAGATGATTAAAAAAAAAGGCATCTCTTAACATCTTTTACATAAATTTATCTCTCTCTCTCTCTCTCTCTCTCTCTCTCACACACACACACACACACACACACACACACACACACACACACACACACACACACACAAATAAATAAAAATATTTTAAAATATTAACAAGAGTGGCAAGGTATTAAATATTTTAATTAAAATTTTAACAACGTGTATCTTAATGTGATATGTAAGGATTGATAAATTTTGATTTTTTTAAAAGAAATGTAATTTTAAATTTTAAGGATTGATAAACTTGAGAGATACATTAAAATTTTAATTTTAAATTGTAATTTGAATTTTTACAAGTATTGTGGGAACTTGTAAGAGAGATGAATCACTAGGATTGAAAGGGCTAGCTCCCTAGATTCATGTTTAAGTGCTTATCACCTAATATAATGCTTTTTTATGGGAAAAGGGTTAGGAGTTTGCATGAAAAGGAAACTACACTAAAGAGGTGATACACCAAGACATATACCATAGACTATCACACTCCTACTAAGCAACAAAGCTTTCCAGACCAATTCTAAGTATTGAAGGATCCTAACATAGTGTTTCAATGTGAAGGTAGACATACAATAAAATAATCAACAAGATAACTAATCTAGGGTTATATTTCACACCATAGAGACAATTTCATACTTGAAAAGGAGCTTACTACATTCATACACTTCACATGACCTGTTAAAATCAAAACTCCTGCTTAAACATGAAGGATAAAGAGGAGTAAGGATGACATTATCACTTAGCTCCACTATACATCACTCACACACTTAGAAAAATATTCTTAACTTAAAATCAAACTTATATTTGATATTTAAAGACAAAATTCAATGTCATACCAGTAGGGCCTCACCATACTAGTTGTGTTCCCCCTTATAATTGCCAACATGTCTCATACTTATAGAATTTATAAGAAGAGAGAGAGAAGAGATGTTGAAAAGGCACAAGGACAAGTGTCAAAAGGTGGAAATTAGTTAAAATTCATGTGAATTATGTGTAGGAAGAGTCATGAAACTGATGTGGACATGTGTCCATCCCAAAATGAGCACTTTCCTTGATGTGGCATTGAAACTCTTCACAAGCATCTTTAAACCCTGTAACTCCTTCTTGACAAGTGGTAAAAGATAAGAGTTTGATCATGAGATCACTTGGGTAGTTACATTTTGATCCCAAGGACACTTGGAAACTATCTTAAAACATCTAAAATAGTTACATTACCTGAAATCATCAATTCCGCTCTTAGGTGTCACAAGGCATCCTTGTCTCGTTAGGTCTAATTTAGCCAAAATAGCTAAAATTTGGATTTAGCTCAATTGGTAAATTTTTTATTCATGAAAGTCCTATTATAATCATATTAGAATAAAAAAAATCCATTTAAAATCATCAATCTCTCACCAAGATCCCATTTTGATCATAGAGCCTTCACTAGGCTTAGTCCTCTTGTAGCCCTATTTTTATGCAAGTCTACTTGTGTAGGAGAATTCACAAACCTCCAGGGCTAAGTTAAAAAAAATTTGAGTACCCTTTTTCTCCATTTTACTTCTCTTCCAAGTTTCATGGTGCTACAGTTAAGGTAAGTGTGTTTGTTGATCCATTAGTCCTCCTTATTAGGCCTAATTAGGCCTCTTTAACCTAGAAGACTAAAAATGTACATTTTGAACTCCCACACATGAGAAATGAAAAATTAGCCTATTATTCAATTTTTTCATCTCCTTATCATTCCTCATGTTGAATTTTATCTCTTGATCATTTGTACGAACCACTCTTCTAGTATTAAATGCTCTTTCTTGACCTATTTTGTATAACTCTATACTTACAAGTGTGGACCAGTGGCATGAGATGATTCTCAGATGAGTTATCAAGGCCATACTAATGAGTTTCAAGCTTGAAATATCCATTTGGGTGCTTTTTTTGGCTTTTCTTTCTCATCAAGTCTTAAAACAAGCTTCTCAAGGGTTTTGGAGTGTCTTGCCCTCTTAACAATAGTTTATATAGATGGCACATTAAATCATTGAAATAATGGAAAAAAATTCAAGATAAGTGACCCCTCAAATTTATTCAATCTCCTCCAAGTCCCATTCCAATTTTGATGAGAGTTCCAAGTGTTTGAAGTTGGTCATCCATGTCTTTTCTACACATTTTGTGAATTCTGAGTGTACTTTAAGCCAAAAGTGGCTTATTGGATAGTATATATACAAGATAAAGATTAAAAAACCTTTTTTTATGTCTCTCAAACATGATAACATCATAAAAATATCTCATCAAGAGCTAGAATTGAAGATGACCTCCCTTACCAAACCATTTGTGTACCATTCCTTCCCATGGTGTCTACAACCTTTGTAGTGTAGGGTACCTTGTTTGTTTCCATGGATTATATATAGGTTTTTAATGTATTCACATGTATTTTAAAGCTTATTAAACCTTACTCTAGGATCCAAAATATCCCCTAATCACCAAAACACCCTTTTAAGAAAACTCCCTATTGCTTACATGAAAAAACTACCCCTATTATGAGACAAAATAGGGGTATGTTGCCTTGTTATATTTGGAAAATTAACCATTGAATAATATTATCTAACACCCAAGGATGATTTTTATCAAATTTTAGCTTATAAATCCAAAGATAGACCACCAAACTATCACCATTTCTAAGGTAGACCTTCTCTAGGCAAGCTATATGCAGGGTAGGCAGGGTATAGGTTGTGCTTGTAGGAAATAAAGGTTCTATTTTGATTGTTCATGAAATATAAGGGTCATTCATGCTTCCCATGACATACTAATACCATGTTCTATCCTATTTTCCCTTTCAACCACTTCATTCCTTTACAATTATGAATTAGGTCTATGATTGTCTAGCAGGGAACTCTTGTTTAACATACTAACTATAGGTGATTATTAGCTTAGTTTGGATCTAAGGACACAATAAAAACTCATATGGGTTTTAATCTATCAAATATATAAAACTAAGCTCCATCCCCTACCTTAGTTCATCTCTCATTTCCACGATTAGGCCTCTGCTTGTTAAGCACTGAGACACTCTTAGGCTCCTACTCGTGGATGTTATGGATTATATTGGTCATAAAAATAATTATTGAACACATATTTGAGAACTAAATATTAATTATAATGTGTATTTCACCCACCAATTAACCTTGGGTGACATTAGCATCAATGGAGACACTCTCCAACTCATTGCCTATTTGGACTGAGACATTCTCAAAGCCCCTTCTTGTAGGTGGTGTTGACCTTTTTCACCCTTGTTCACTTTGTGTTTAGGTTTTACATGAGTTTTTGGAGTCACTCTACATTTTTATAAACCAAAACTCACCACTACAACCTCTTTTAGTTCAAGGAAAACCCACATCTCATTCATTGTCTTGCCAACACTATTTGACTATGTTTCATGGACCCTCTAGGCCTACTATACATGTCAATGGCTCATTTTGGAGTCTGTTGATGATGAATTAACCTTCCATATATTTTTATGAATCTCAAAACACCTTATATCTCCTTGAAAACTTAAAATAGGGTCTTAAATTCTAACCTTTGCCTCACTGTCCACATAACCCAGCTGTAGGTGTCACTTTCCTAGGCCTGTAGGTGTGAAATACCTAAAGAGGTCATGCTTAAGGTCATTATGGACCCTTATAAGAATCTTGAGTTCATATAGTTGCATGTTAAATTTAACCTAATTCCTTAAAATCCATCAAACACCTAGGTACTATCTCACTATTAGTCTTCGATGTAGATGCTTATTTTAGGCTCATTGTACAGATAGACAGGTTACCTTAGAGGGTCAAAACATGAAACTCCACATTCTCTCTTCATTTTAGATCAATAATGCATATTTAAACATTTGGTATGATTTAAAATTGATGTCATATCTTAGTATCATCTAATTGAAGTGCAAAATGAACTTTTTAGGCAATTTCCTATAGGCTCTATTGGTAAAATTTTGTGCTTTTTTGCCATTTTTAGAGCTTAGAAACTCCCATCTCCACTCACCCTCTAATCCTAAAAATTGTATTAGTTATTATCCTCACAAGAGACAACAAGCTTGGTAAGTTAGGGGTCTTAAAACCTGAGGGAGATTTATTTTGAGAGGTATACAACAACCCTTAGGATCTCTATATGTAACTTTCAGGGACAAAAGAACTAATACAATCTAATCATTGTTTTGAAGGAAAATTACTCTTAGCATAGAATTATAATTCTCATGGAATAAAAAATATGAACCTTTGGGTATATTAGGAATTTAATATGAATTCCACCATGTATTCCACTCTTTGCATCTCTATATAAATCTCTTGAACTCAAGCAATCATAAGCTAGTTGTGAGTAGACTAGGCAGTGAACAAGGAATTTAGGCAAGTTACCTTTGGAGAAGTATGATAATTTGATATTTCACAAGGTAATTTAATGAATAAACCTTTTAAAACATGTACCCATACATATTGATCATCCCATGGAACCATCTTCTACATTTCAAAACTCAGGTTACATGCCCATGGATGCAAACTTTGAGTAACAAGCATAATTTGAATTCTCCCTTAAAGGAATTGAAAGAGAAGTGTTGGATGATTTAAAAAACATGGAGAGGACCTTATTACAACCTAAAAACACTGCATCAGAATCACATAGCTCCATATATTGTTGAAATCAAGAATAGATGCACAACCATACTCCTCTTGAATGCAATTTCATAAAAAGATGCCTGGAGTCAAAATAATTATTCATAAAGGATGAGGAACCAAATATAAACTTATTTATATTAAATTTAAGTGCATTTATATTGATATCCACCTATATAAGCACTCTTCCTAATTCTACCTGTACAACCTATGCCAAGTGATTGAATCTACCCTTCCTTGGCTTACCAATGGAAAATGAAGGTAAATAAATTATAAATGGATATTATATGAAATTTTATGAAAAAAAAAAATAAATTACATATGGGGAGGTGAATATCCACTCCACCATGTTTTCAACCGATGAGGGACTTAAGAAGTCCATATAAGTGCCTAAAAACTCATATTTTTGAGGAGAAACTACCATTTCTTGATCATAATATAATTTTAAAAATGACATGATTTTTTATAACATTATTTTATCTTATAAATATTGGTATCCTCATTGATGACATATTTTGTAACTCTCACCATTCATATAAGCCAATTAATTAGCTAGAAAAGTGGCCAAATGACACTTTTACCACATGAAACCTAGAAAATGGATAATTTGTGACTTGAAGACACCTTGAAACAATTAAAAGACCATTTTAGGACACTTTAAATATAATTTGGCACTTTGACTAGGTTTGACCATTGTTGACTGAGCTAATACAAGGAGGATGGTTTTAACAAGGACTAGGGAAAGGGTAAGTGAGACATGTAGGACAATATATGACCACATAATACCTATTAAACCTTATATAAAATTTAATAATAGTAGGGGCTGACCCAAATTTGAATTGGGGTTAGAACTGGTCAATAAGCCCTCTTATAGAGTATTGACTATGTAGGCAATGCCTACTATTAATGGGGTCTTTGGGGTCTACTTGACACTGTATGCCCACTAACCCATTTTTACCTAAGGTTACTATTAGGATGAATAACTAGGGTTTTGAAAATTTATGAAGAGTGATAGTCTATGACCCAAATCTAAATTCACTAGAATGAAGGCAAAGTCAAACCCAAAAACATCTAGGTGGTCAAATCATTTTCTAGTAGGTAGTCCTTATAGGATACTTGCATCAAACCTAAATTGTAATGTAGATACAACAATCCAATATTGACTTTAGTGTCCAAAGCACCAAAATCATTATATCTAGAATTTGATTACCATTCTAGAACTATATATTTCTAGCCTATTTCTTATCTATTCTAGATATATCACTATCTTAGCATCATAACTAGATATGTATATTAACATAATTAGCTTAGTTTTAATTTTTACATTTAGCCTATACTCAACATAATAAATTCAATGTATGCTTATATCTAACTTTATCACTTAATTGGCCTATTGTAAATCTGATTATCACCCTTTTGTATTATCATTTATATATTTTAAACCCTAGTATACCATCAAGGTAAGACATATAGCTCCTTTATTAGATTTAGGGTTAAAAAAATAAATATTTAGGGGATATTGTTAATAGAATAAATATTACGTTCATCTCAAAATAATAATATTCAAAACATAGTATTAATTGGAGGTTGAAAACCCTTCTCAATGTATCCTAAAAAATAATTGACAAATCTCTTATGATTCACCTTAAATAATTAATGCCTTTTAGATTAGAGCACACATGATTTATCAAAATTTGATAAATTTTTTTGTAATATCATTTTGTCTGGTAAGGAATGGATGGACCTATACCTCTCGATAGAGGACCATCTTTCTCAATCCTAACTTTAAAAAATCCTATGATCATATTGAGTGTCCATTTAATCTTTAAATTCTTAAAGCTTGAGGGTTTGGTAAGTTTTTTCTTTTAATTATTTAAACTCTTTTATTATAGGCCTTGACTTGTTTGATCATCTGGTCAAGATTCTAATACATTTTATATTTTTATCTCTATCTATCGAGGTTTCCATCTTGATTTGTCTATGTATGTTCTTGATGATAAATATTTTGGATATACTGTTACTCGTAATGTTATTTATAGTTTGGTCTATGGAGTTTCCATTCTTTATTACACCACATAACTAATTAATGATCATTTTGAAAATGATTATTTCATCATACTTGTAGATCATGAGGCCTTGTTTAAATAGGGATTGTAATATCTTGAATTTTTTGTAAATATTTTGGATCTTGTCTATAGTGTGCCAAAACCCAATGCTATAGATATGGTATGATTCCCTTGCTAGATCGGGTTAAATAATTTTAGTGAAAATGGATCAAAAGGGGGATAAATTAAAGCTCATAGGAATTCTATTTACTTTTGGCAGATCTCCTCCCAAATTTTGGTAGTGTGTGTTTAAAATGTTGAATGAAAAACTACTTACTAGATCACCGAACCTATTTTATTATTAATTTACTTTCAAGTTTGTATCAAAATTCTTGTAGATACTTATTTCTAGTACTGAAAGATCCCAAACTAGGATTGAAAGCAAATAAAATTGATTTCCACTACTTACAGCATTCAATCAATTGGACAAAGATATAAAACCGAATGTAACTGATACTATAGCCCCAAATGTCATAAAATTATTACAGATTGGTAGACCTGGGACTGTGTTACGTTTCTCTAGTACGTCTCATATTCCGTCTGAGGGTGACCTCTGCCTGCGTCTGACTCCCTGATTGCCGGCGTCGGTAGATAATCGGCCGATGGGCTCTTTCAAAATATTTTTGTGATAAGTTAGATAAATATATTTCAACAATGATAAGAAAATTAGAATATTTTAAGGAGTTGTGAATCCACCTCTTGAATATTTTATGCCTTGTTCATGACAAGGGAGGCCTTCCAAAGAAACTTCTAAAAGAAGTTAATTTTATTTTCACAATAATTTAATTAATTAATTAAACCATTTTAATAGAAAATTGGGGACATTACAAGTACTCATCCTATTGGGCTCTTTCAAAATATTTTTATGATAAGTTAGATAAATATATTTCAACAATGCTAAGAAAATTAGAATATTTTAAGGAGTTGTGTCGAATATTTTATGCCTTGTTCATGACAAGGGAGGCCTGGGCACTATTGATATCTAATGAAAAATAATTTATTTTATGGCTAAGTGGATTATGAGGGTTATTGAATTGAATGGGGATTATCCTTTAAAATATATTGCATTTATACAGGTTCTCCCTATAAAAATAATTATTGGAAAAACTTAGGATTCCACAATATTATAATTAATTTTATCCTAATCAAAATTGAGGGGTCCTTTGAAGGTAAAAAATGTCATGTCAATGAATCAATCCTTTTGCCTATCATAAAAATTAAGGTGGAATCATATTAGTCTAATAGTAAGGGTCTAATGTATAAAATCGATTCTAAATATGCACAAAAAGGAGTTTTCAAATGATTTGAAAAAAATTAGTAAGTCAAATATTGTGCAATACTCAATTAATATTCAAAAATTAAATTTGATTTGAAATATCAAATAAGAAATTGGATTATCACTATATAATCTAACATATCTGATAGAGAAATCCTATGAAATAGATAGTCTCTTGAAGGAAAGATTTATTATCCTTATAATTCTATTTTAAATAATTGTTTATAACTCTTTGATCTCTCTTTAAATTCAAAATAAATCTAAAGAAAAAAAACTAAAAGAGCCAAAGGATAAGTAAAATAACTAAAAATAAATACTAAATAATGAGATAGAAATAAAAACATACATAATTAAAATAACATAACCTAATTACTTATCAATCCTATAAACTATAATGAATTAAGAAACAATAATCTACAAAAAAATAAACAACAAAAATCAAACTTAATCAAATACTATCAAATAAAAGATCTAAATGAATGAAGCAAACTAATACAATAAAAACATAGAAATATAATAAAAATAAACAAACTAAACCTATCTAATTTAAATTATAACTTTATTATTAAAATAAAACAAACTAAGTATTGAACTAAAATTTATTGTAAAATCCTAAGTAAACAAATGTATAAAAATAAAGGTCCTGATAATACAAACTTAACAGACAATGAAATTAAATTAAGAATAAAACATAAATGAATTTGAACAAAACATAGTACTGAAATAAAATAACTAATTTAAGAAATGAAACTATGGATTAATAAATAATAAAGAAAAAGATTAAAGCATCTATTCTAATCTAAGAAATAAATTAAAAAAAAGTATGTTAAATATAATAAATAAATGTGAGTCTAAAATAGAGTCATCTTAGCATAAATTAGATTTTTTTTTATTGAGAAACAAATTCAATATAAAGGATCTTCAAGAAGACAATCATTTACAATTTAAATATTGGAAAATGTCATGTAAAGTAAGATATTCATCATTGTTCAGGTCAACTATTCAAGATTATACACATATGACTACGTAGCTACAATCATCAAAATATATTAGGTTTGATAGACTTTAGATTATCAATTTATAAACTAAAAAAAGACTTAGATATACTTGTGCTACACAAGCGGGTCACTTAACCATTAGAGAATGTATTTTTCAATATATCTACAAATAGTTATTTAATCTAAGAGATTGTTTGCACAAAGAGTGAACAAGATAAAACTTAAATAAATTTAGATCTCTTTAATACCTATTATGTTCTTCCCTCTTATATTATGACTTTATTCTTTTTATAAATTTATTTTTTGGAGATAATTATAGAATAAGTTATAACTAAATTTCTAGTTAGTTATTGTTAACTTTAACTAAATTTAAAAGTCAATTAGTCAAATTAACTTAACTTTAAAAGATAGACTTTAATAAAATATTAATAGATCAAATCTATTAAATAATAGATCTAAAACAAACTCTAATGTGTGGGGGGTCATGACTCATTAAAAAAAAAAAAAAAAAAAAAGAAAAAAAAACATTTAATAAACATGACATCCATAATGACAATTAAAAATTAAATAAAATTAGATACTTAAAATGTCAAATACAATGAGCATTTTCATAAAATTTTTAGTAATTCTAACCTCTCATTATGCCAAAAAATAATGACACCTCTATCAAAACTACCATAATTATCCATATATGTCCACATGTCAAAAATATCAAAGTATTACCAACAAATAATCAAGAAGAAAATTTCAAACATAACATAATTTAAAACATAGTTTACTCATAAAAATCTGAAAAGAATTCAATTAAAGGGACTCCCCTATCATTCAAATATTCAATGTACTTCATTGGGGTAACAAAAAAATTAATCAACATTTTTCCTTCTTCATCATCCACTTCCAACTTGATAATTTGAACCATTATCATTATCAATGGAGATGTTATGGGGTTACTTTCACACTTTTCACTAGAAGGAGTTGGCCTATCATTTTTAGGTGAAAGTGGTACAAACTAATTAAGAGACAACTTAGTCCAATGTTTAATTCTATTTTTAGGTTTAGGTGAAGGAAGTATGGTATTGATTGGTAGAATTGAATGAGGGTGTATTTTTACAATCACATCAAACACATTTTTAGGAAGTGTAGGTTTTAGAGTATTATTTTGGGTAGATTGAACAATATTCTGCATATTTTGGAAATATTCACTTGGTGTACCTCATCTACAAGAATTATATCTCCCATATACCCTTGTCAACCATCTATTGCCATAGAAGGTTAAATAGCTAGAAGGTAATGAATCCAAAACATTCCAAAAATTATGATCAATAGCATGAAAATAAATGGAGACATAGGTTACATAGTTAAATGGCCTAGGAAAAGTGTTGGCAGCCCTATGACTGTGAAATAATTATCCTCAAGAACTACCCCATGAAAGAATCTTCTCACTATACTAATATTCACCCTGATCCCATACATTTATACTATAATTAAATGAGTTTGGATTCTAGCTTGACATCTTAATCAAAAAAAATGTAATAAGCCTTTCAAATGATTCACACCTCAATACTTGTTATATTTAAAATATTAACATCAAAACAATCAATTTATGATATTCTGTCAAGATTTCAACCATATAACCTTATTGAATATGAAAATTTTAAAAACCTTACTTATAACATTTCATAATGGCTGAAATTTACTATAATTAAAATAACAACTATGTTTGCGAATTCCATTCTGACCTTAAAATGACACCATCATATTTAAATAAGACCATTGAAGTCAAATTGTGCTAAAAACAAGTTTAATAAATTTAACCAAATTTATTTTGAATATGCAATTTCTTAAAATTTTAATAGTATGCAGAGTTTAAAAATAACCCAATTCAAATATATCTTGAAGACGATTTCAAAAAGTATCATGTAATTGATAATAAAAATAATATCAAAAGAAAATTTGAATTATTTTAAATGATAACCTTTTCCTTTCTCTTAATCTTATTTTACTTTTAGGTTACCCTCAAATATATTTCAAAACATCATTTCTGTATACAAAGAATCAAATAAATTATTTTGAACAAATTCCATAACTAGTCATTGAATAATTATTTGTGCACAAAACATGACTATTGTAAAACATATAACACAAACCCTCATATTATATCAAAATATATAAGTATGCAAAATAAAACTTTAATAAACATTTATTTGACATAGGATGCATATAAAAATAGTAAAAATAAACACCATGAAATTTCTTAATCAAAAAATAATTGATGTTGAAATACCACTATCCAAACCAACTCATACCTTAGATAAATAAAACAATTGTATACATGTAACCATTATTTCAAAATAATATCCTATGCATGATGAAGAATATGAACAAATAATCTCATAAAACACCAATGATTTTATAAAGAAAATGATTTGATTGATCCAAAAAGAGAACACATGGATTATAAAATGGAAAGATTTATGCAATTAATATTAAATATTAAAAACTTCCTTGACAATAAAAATATTGAGACAATCAGAACACACCATATTTGCTCAAACAAACCTAACAACACTTATAAATGAGTAAAAATATATCCATGTTTCCAATGAAATAATCTAACTGTAATTAATTTCCACCAAATCCATAATACCTAAATGATCAATTTATGCATCTTATTAATCTTTAAGATTAAATTGCATGCATAAATTTCTAAAATATTGAAATAACCTCTAGGTACAAAAAGAAGCTTCTACACTTTCTTAGCTATATTAACACTCATCCAAGCCATGGAATATATTTTAAACCAACCAATGTCTTTCTAAATAAAGATTTAATGCATAATAAAACTAAAACATTATTCAATAAATTATTCCAAGAAAAAACTTCATCAATAGGCCCATACCTAAAAAACCCAATTTACATAATCTATTCTGATTTGAAAAATATTCCATATGTTCAAAGAAAGAACACAATATTCCATGCAACTTTATTAATTTTTCTTCAAAATCATGTATATTTCCAACAAAAACCAAAAAGTAAACCATGAAACAAAAATATAAATCTAAGTCATCTGTTTCCATATATTTATTTGAATCAAGCAAATAAATTGAACATAACTCATCACCTTTACAAAATACTTTTCAAAATCTCAATGTATTCTTCTCAACTCTTATAGAAAATGTCCAAGTAGAGATTTACTTCTATGGCAAGAAGGACATGACTGAAACTAAAAAAAATAAATAAAAATTATTACTTATATTTTCATAACTACCATTTATTACTTGAGATGATGTGTAATTCCTACATTAAATTCCAACAATCCACAAACTTTCTATCTCATCACACCAAATTTAGAATTTAACTAATTAGTTTAGTATTTTATTTACATGCCTAAGAAATGAAATACTAAATCCACCTTCTAAGACAAGTACAAATATTTAATGCATATGATCCTATCAAATATGTTAACTCGAGTCTAATGACTGCAAGCCATTAATTCATTAGTGACCAAATCTATAGTGAATCACTATTGAGCCTTGCAAACTCTACTTTGAACTAAAAACTTAATCATGGTTGATATTTGACTTAACTTTCATCAACATGACTATCATCCATAATACCATGTTCTAAGTGAACTATCAAATATATAACATAATACAAATGCTATATTAATATTACCTTATAGGTAATAGAGATAGATAACATTTAGTGAATGCCTTAGGTCTTAGATGAATTTTATATTTTAGGTGATTGATCTTTAATTTATAGGTTTTTAAAACATTCAAAATATGTTATAAGCTTATTAAAGTAATCAAGCAATTTAATCATGAATTTATATACAATAACAACACGATTATTTAATGAATGCAAAATGAAACTTTAAAAATATTCTTATTGAATAATCTGATTAAGAGCACCTAAAAAGTATGTTACAAAATTTGAAGACAAATATTGAATGACTAGAATTCTAAAAGCTACCATGTTTATGAAAAGAATGAAGTATATCTGATAACCTCATTACTTAAACATAATCAATGTTATAATTCATCACGAATATAAATTATTTATTTGATTAGACACTATGCATGCATCAAGCTCAAACTAAATACTACAAACTATTATGAATCATTGAATATATTCTAAACTACCACAATAAACCATTGGATATTGAGACTAAAAAACATTTCATTTATAACCAATTTTTGATTTTTTAAACACTTAATCAACATTAAAAGTAAAGTTTCATTTAAATACAATAATCACATGTTTATCAATGAATATAAAATATGTATTCAATTTAATTAAAATGAGTTTGACCCCACCATAGTTTTAAACTTAATCACCTTAAGTCATATATATGGTATAATTTAAGACATGACATTTGAAAAAAATGTGTAATAAAAATAGGGTTAACACTGGTGACCTTACAAGCCAATTTTAAATGTAAATTTAGGTTACATCTATAAATTGATTTTTATTAGAACCAATATTGAGAGTGTGATCTAGGTTTAATAATTTTTTAAGTAGCTATGTATAAATCCCTTTTATAATGAAAAATGGATCGAGGGATGAATCGTTCGGCTAATGTGGCATGAATAAATGAATAGATTAAATAGGAAAATTTAGGTTGGATAAATAGACAATGTAAAGTCTTAAATATAAATTCTAAAAGTATAGTAATGATTTCCAACACACACACACACACACACACACACACACACACACACACACATTAAGTTTATGTTAAATTATAAATATAATATCTTAGAATGATTATAACAAAAATATCTAAAAATAATTGATTAATTATAATGATATGTAATTCTCGTAGTAATATCTACTCAAAATGATGGATTCTTCACTTATTGAAATAAGTTCTTATAAAATAAACAAGAAAACAAAAGATGTAAAAATAAATAAAAACCCCAAAAATGAAAACCAAAATGAAAAGAAACAAGACAAAATAAATTAGTTATAAAATAATTTTAAGTGATGTCCATTAACCAAATAACATAGACAATTTCTATCTAAGTCTTGTAAATGAGAAATTTTCTTCCCAAGAAAAGTAATAATTTTATAAGGACCCATCCAAAGAGAATCAAAATTATTATGTTTTTTCAAGTTTTCATGTGCTCTATCCCAATAAATAACAAGATCACTAGCTTTAAAAGTTTTAATAATTTTTTTGGTCAAACACCATATTTAATTTTTCTTTAGCCTTTTATAAATTTTTTAAAGAAATAACTTTAATCTCATATAAGGCTATCAATTCATTAAGTCTTTGCTCAATCAAATTATTATCCTCTGAGAAATGTTGTAAAGCAATACAAGCAGAATTTTTTTAAGTTCAATAGGTAATGTAGCTTCAAATATATAAGCTAACATAAAAAGAGAGTAACCAGTATCTTGTTTAACAACTATATGATCAACCAATAATAATTTGAAGATATTAATATGTCAATTCCTCTTATTCTCACAAACTATTTTTTTCATAATATAAATCAAATATTTATTCATAGATTCAGCTTGCTCATTTCCTTGAGGATAATATTTTGAAAAGTTACTCAAAATAATAGAATACCATCCTTAAAAATCTATATATTCATTTTAAATAAATTAAACAGTATTATCTAAGATAATTTTATATGCAACACTAAATCTAGAAAATATCTGATTTTTAAAAAATAAAATAAATTTAGCTATAACAAAACTTTTAAGTGATTTATCTCTTCAAGATATTTTTATACCTATAACCAGTAGAAGAAGGAGGATGAATATTTGATATAAATTCATTCATTTATTTGTTAAAGGGTTTATGAAGAATCATAAGATTTAAAGGCATTTTGGATAACCTATTTCTATCAAAAAATAATTGACAAGACATGCATGCATGAAATAACTTATAAGCATCCATAATTTATATAGGATAATAATAACCTACACATACAATATTATAAAAATTATTTTTTACTTCATAATAACCACCATAACTACCTTCATGATATTCTCTAAGTACCTTTTGTATTTGGTCATGGGTTAAGCATCTTAATAAAATGCCATCTCTATTTCTATAAAATAATTTTTTTCCTAATAAACAAAATTTTAAAGCTTGAAATCTCAAAGATCATGTTTCCTTTTATCTAAATTATGAGGATATGCCTGATTCTAAAAATAGTAGACTAAATCATGATACCAATCATGCTCAGCTAAAAAATAGTTCCAATCATTCATTTCATATCTAAATTTAATTTTTTTTAGAGAAATCAATAACTTTCATGGACTAAAAATGAGGTTTGGTATTTAAATAATAGTCAATAGATAATACCAAAATATTAATACTAGAAAAATTATTTTTAACTCAATGTTTTTCCAAATTGTTCCATTTTATGGTTTTAAATGTTTCAAATCGAAGATCAAATTATTGAATCCTCAATATCTATTTTACTAATCTTCTTTGAATAGTTGGTTATTTTAATAGATAAAAAATAACATGTATGTTATACCTTATAATAACCTTATTTACCATAAATAGATAAGAAAATTTGATCAAAAAGGACACTAATGCAAAACCAAAATTTTCAATAACAGGATACCTAGTTTATGAAACCATTAAGACTTGGCTCATTTAACCAATAGGTTTTAGTTCATTATTTTTATCATTTTGAGTGATTATAGAACCTATGGATTTATCATTTTCATTCACATAAAGAATAAAATGTTTAGTCAAATCAGGTTTTACAAGTAAGGGTGCACTTACAATGGTTTTTTTAATATTATTAAAATAAAAATTTTCTCATGAATCACATACATATGACTGATTTTTATTTAACAAAAATTTTAATTGATTTATTTTATCAATAAATTATGAAATAAACTTATGAATAAAATTTATTTTGATAAATAAAAATATAAGATTAGATTGGTCTTTAGTATTAATAGCTCTTTAATAGCTGGTATACATTCAAGATGAATTGAAATACAATCTTTTAAAATTATGTCCTAATAATTTGCCTTTCATAACATCAAAGACATATTTCTTGGGATTAAGATAAATACCATGTTTCCTACGTCTTGTGAAAACTTCATGAATATGATATATATGTTTCTTTCTCTTTTTTATATGGATAGTAAGATTGTCTAAGTATACTTGAATGACTATGGTAATTAAGTTATCAAAATCCACATGCATAGCTCTCTAACAAGTGGATCTTGAATTTATGAGAGAAAAAGTCATTCTATTGGAAACAAATGTCCCTCTATGAATATTAAAATTTATCTTATGCCTATCATCTAGATTGATAAATATTTAATTATAAGTAAAAAATCTATCAATTAAATACATCATTTCAGATCCTATAACCTGTAACAAGATTTGATCTATACTCTAAGAGGAAAATTATCTTTTACACTATCTTTGCTTAAATATCTAAAGTCTACACATAATCTAATATAACCATTTTTTTTATGCACGAGTCATAAATTAGCTACCCAATTAGAATATTTAGAGTGATAAATGATACCACCATCAAGTATCTGATCAAGCTCTTTACTAATGATAGATTCTATCAAAGGGATGAATATTATTCTTATCCTTCACCTAAATAATTTTTATACTAAGTTTTATAGGAATATCATGTCTAATTATATTTATATCATAACATTTTAGGTCTTTATAAGTCCAAGTGCATATATCAATAAATTGTTTAAAGAGTATAACGAATTTAACCTTTTCATCAAGGGTACATTGTATTCCCAAATATAAAAATTTATGATCTTCAATTCCAAGGTTAATAGGAATAGTTTCACTAATTATTTTCTGAGAAGAATTTTCAGACCATGAAATTTTAGGTTGATCATTTGGAGTAAACATTGATTCTAGACTGTCCAAACCAACATGTAATTTATTAATACTTAGATGTAAATAATGTCCATATTTTAGCACATAATCATCGTAATAAAAATTATTACATTTAATAAAATAATCAATATGTTCACCATCACTTCAAATAGGCCAATTTTCATTCAAATCAAGAATTTTAGGTCTATTTTTTTTTTATAAAACTAGAAGTCAATAGTTGCTCACTTTCACTTAGAGTAGGATTAAAATTAAAAATAGTAATATTATCATCTTATACATTAAATTATCTAAGTATATGAGTCAAATTAAAGGCTTCAAAAAATTTAAGCAAAGCCCAAACCATTTGAGTGTACCTATGTAGGTAAGTTTAATTAGTTTTATAAAAAAATATAACTTACCTAATAACTAAATCTGAGTTACGAAAGACTTATAACTATTTAATATTAAGTTTAATTACCTTTTCTCAACCCCAACACAATGTTTAAAATTATGTTGTACTTTTGGTATTATCAAAAGACAATTTGTATTCATAATGAAATATTTTACCAACTAAAGAAATTAAATAGATTCCAACACCAATACCATGTTGCAAGGATGACCCATAAAAACATGGTGACTTTAAGCTATCTCTAGAAAAGGCAATCTATTGTTATTTTTAGGTTCACCAAACGTTAACAACTTAGAAATAGTAATTCTAATTTTAACATAAGCTAAAGTAAGAGGTATGGAATAAATAAGATTCAAAAACCAATCTTCTCTTTGTATAAAATCAATCTCATTACCCATCATAACCCAAGTTGTATCTTTTATTACTAAATAACTAATTATTTTTGACCAATCCATTCCTAGGAGTATGACATAATTACTAAGAATATTTAATACTTGAATGCTGGTTATACATCTAGTTCTTTCATCATGTACAATTTTGATAACAATATCATAAAACTTACCACAACTCTTACTTTGTTGTGAATCAAAACCTATATGTTTCTTGTTATCTATCTTATAAGAAATACCTAATTAATTATTTATAAATTTAAGCATTATATTATTAGAACCAATATCTAGAATACAATTATGAATATTATTATTAGTAATTCTAATTGATAAATAAAAAAGAGGCATGTAATTAGCATGGGGATCATATATCTGAGCAAAAATAATAAATTGAGATTGTTTATTATTTTAAATTTATTATTAAAATCCTAACACATCCTTAGAATTTGGGTTTTAATGGCACCATTAATTTTATCAAGTTGTCCAAATAAACCAACAACTTGTTATAATAAAAAACTTATTTTAATGGTAGCCAAATCATTTATAATATTATAAGCTCTAACATCTAGATAGTGTATATGAATGTAGTTATAAGGTTTATAAGGAGGATATTGAGAAGTGTTAAAACCAATTGATAAAGGGTAATTTTGTTGAAAAATAATTGTAACATTGTTAGGTGCAACATTATTATATGTACTTTTGTCTTTTTCAATATTTTTACAAGAAAAAAATTGATTGTTAGTTGTATTAAAATTATCTTTTTGATTAGAGAAATACTTTTATCTTGTATTGATAGTATAAGCATTTTTATCTTTGACATCATATAAAGGCTCATAAAATCCACACAAATTTATATTATCATCAAGATCAATTGAAATATTATATTTTCTTTGAATATATATTTGAAATTATTGCACAACTATACAAGTACTTTGATTATGATCTACTTCAAATATATTACAATAATGAATTTTTTATTCAGTTTTATCTTTTTAAAGAATTGAAGATTTACTTAATGTGGATGGATTATTGTCAAATTTTTATTTGATAGTGATCAACTCATTGCTGAGATTATAAATGTCTTTTAAAATTTCTGCATTATCATAATTTAAACTTGTTATAGTTCTATCATTAAAACTGACATATTTTAATTTATTTTTATATTCAATATAAAAAATTACAATTTGATGTAATCCATAATATCTTTATCTTATAAATATATTTTATACTTTAAAGACAAATATTTACAAAAATATAGCCTGAACAATATTTTTGATGTTCTAACATCACATGGGATCTTTTGCCATAGTCTTATGAATCTACTTATGAATTGATAAATTGTTTCACCTAGATCTATAGAAATATTAACTAATTAATTCATCAAATCTTTATCCTTTTAAGGTTTACTAAAAAAAAGTTCGAACCATTTATCTATATTATTCCAAGTACTAATGACACTAGAAGGAAGACTAATAAAATATTGATAAGATTTATCCTCTAATGTTTGCAAAAAGATTCTAAGTGAAAATATTTCATTCAAATTCCATAAATTAGAAAAAAATAATTTGAAGGCATCTAAATGATCCTATCAAGACTCACTGCAACTTCTAAAAAACTTAATAATATCAAGATATTTTAATGAAGTTTACCCAGATGACCACCAATATTAATACTATTTTGAGTATCCAAGGATTCATTAAAAGTTGGAAAATATCATCATCAAAATCTACCTCATTATCAGTCACTTTGAACTAATTTCTATTGCTTTAGAGACCTAAAATTAGGTCTCAAATTTTCTATTGTACCTACTCAATTTTTGGTGGTTGTTCTTTCATTCAATTTTTTAGTAAATTTAATTACCTTGAATGCTTTATCAATTTAATTTTTTTATTAATATTGGCATCAATAAAGAAAATTCAATCTTCAATATGAATAGAATCAGAAAGAATACAAACTCTAGGTTGAGGATTAATGATCACATTTTTCTCTCTTTCTCATCTAACCCATCGGTTATTTTCCTAAATATGATATTGTATCTCTTGTATGAGATTCATTTCGATCTGAATAATTTATGATTCTTCTTCTTCTTTGTTTATGACTTCAATGATTCAAGGTAAATCATAAGGTATATTATACCACAATAAATGAGTTATATTAAAATCAAAATCAACTTGATCCTCAATGATATCAATCAAAGGTTGCATGATTGGAGGTGGACCTCTAATGATCATGAACAATAAATAGAAAATAGAATATAAAATAAGACTTTTGAGATTTTATCCCCAGTAGAGTCACCAAATTTATTAAAAGTTAAAAATATCATGTCAACGAATCAAACCTTTTGCCTATTGTTAAGGTTAAGGTGGAATCACACCAATCTAATACTAAGGATTTATAGAATAAACTTATACCAAATATGTGCAGAAGAAATTTTTAAAATGATTTGGAAAATAAAAGTAAGCTAAATATTGTGCAATACTTAATTAATATTTAGAAATAAAATATCACTTGAATACCAAATAGGGAATTAGATTACGACTATGTAATCTAACATATATGAGAAAGAAGGCCCATGAACTAGACAATCTCTTAAAAAATATCTCTGATCCTTATAATTATGTTTTAATTAATTGTTTATAACTCTTTGGTTTATCTTTTGATTCAAAATAAATCTAAATAAAAAAAATAAACAAACTAAAAAATAAATAAAACAACTGAAAATTAATACTAAACAATGATATAGAAATAAAAACAAACATAATTAATAAAACACAACCTATTTACTTGTCAATCCTATAAACTATAATGAATTAAGAAACAACAATATACAAGAAAATAAGTAATAAAAATCAAATTTAATCAAATGTAATGAAATAAAATATCTAAATGAATGAAACAAACTAATCTAATAACAAATTGAAATCTTATACAAATAAACAAACTAAATCTCTCTAATAAAAACTATAAATTATATGTGAAAATAAATCAAACTAAGTATTTAAGTAAAATTTATTATAAAAAATGGATTAAAAAAATATCAGAGTTGTTGCTAGAATGTGGATAATACGAGTGCAATGGAGACACGATCACACAAGTTGAAGCAAGTGCACACCACATAAATGCTAAAGCAATTTGAAAATAACACATTAAGAGAAATTGCACAAGACAAAATGGAGAAAACCAAAATATGATTAACATGAGATGGCCAAAGTGAGGAATACATATAGGAGAGTACGTAAGTAACTCCTCCATAAAAGGTGGACAAGGCACCCTAAGAATAGACGGTAACTCCTCCATGAAATGTGGTGATAAAGTGCTAAGAATAGAAAAGTAACTCCCATCAAGGGAGTTACTTATGACATTCTTATGACACCTATGACATATCTATGACACACACCTCCACATAAGCTAGCTTATCCCACAAATGTAAGAAAACTCCATGTATGCACAAGAAATACAATTTTCCTAATTAATAAATAGGGATAAATAAAAACCTACACTAATACCCCCCCATAAGGGCAGCTTAGGTGGGCATTGTGGAAATAGAAAATGGGTCCTAGCAACTAGACTTGATGAGGTACCCATGTACAAATGAAATCTCCCATAAGATAGAGAAAAAGAGAAAACCCGTAGGAAAAAAACTCCCCCCAAAAGAGAGACATAAAAGAGAAGAAGAGGCTAGAAGGCCCCCCCTAAAGATGATGCTACTACAGATGTAGATCGCACCCTAAGAAGAGCTCATAGATGAATGAACTTGCTCTTGGCGAAAGGTTTGGTGAAGATGTCTGCAACTTGCTCTGAAGACTGGCAAAATATCAAGTCAATGACCTGACTATGAATGAGCTCTTGAATGAAATGCATGTGAATCTCTATGTGATTGGTCCGCTGGTGCTAAACTAAATTTCTACAAATCTGAATGGTACTCTAGTTGTCACAATAAATGATGGTGGGTTTCCTGATAAAAATGCCAAACTCAGAAAGAATCCCCTAAAGCCAAATAGCCTTAGTAGCTGCATTAACAGCTCCCCAGTACTCTGCCTCTATGGATGATATAGCAATAACATTCTACTTCTTGTTAGACTAACTTATAAGATCATAACCTAGAGAGAAACTATAACCAGAAGTGGACTTGTGAGTCTGTGAATTGCCAACCTAGTCTGAATCTGTATATCTAACCAAGTCAACCTCTATGCCAAATTTGTAATGAATCTCATACCTATGTGAACCCTGTATGTAATGCAAGATCCTCTTAGCTGCTTTATAATGCAACTCATGGGGTTCTTGCATGAATTTGGAGACAAGTCCCACTGTATATGAAATGTCGGTCTGGTGTGAGTCAAGTAGATGAGACTACCAACAAGTTATCGATATCGAGTGGCATCAACCAATGGTTAAGAAAAATCAGTCTCAAGCTTGACTCCTAATAGAAAGGGAGTCAGAGATGGCTTGCAATCAACCATGTGAAACTGAGCCAATAAGTCAAGAGCATACTTAAGCTGTGTAAGAGAAATCCCTGAATCTGACTGTGAGATCTCGATGCCAAGGAAGTGGTGCAAGAAACCTAAGTCTGTCATGTCAAATCTATCCTAGAGAGATGCCTTAACCACTACAATATCTGATGAAGAACTCCAGGTGATCAAAAGGTCATCAACATATAGAACCAAAATCAAGAGCGAATCATCCTACCACAAGAAGTAGACATTGGGATCAAAATGGCACCTAGTGAAACCTGCTGTGAGAAGGAAGGAATCCATCTTGGCATACCAAGCCTGAGGAGATTTTTTGAGGCCATAGATATATTTCCAAGTTTGCATACTAAGAAAGAATCCTAAAAAAATCCTGGTAGCTGCTCCATGTAGATCTCCTCCTCTAGGTCTCTGTGAAGAAGGTACTCTTCACATCCATCTGATGCACATCCCAACCATGTGCTATGGCAATAGCCAAGGTGAGTTGGATAGAAGTCATCTTTGCAACGGGTGTAAAGGTCTTTGAGTAGTCAATGCCTTCCACCTGTGAGAAACCCTTGGTGACTAATCACACCTTGTACTTATCAATCGAGCCATTTGCTACAAACTTGGTCTGATATATCCACCTACATCGAACCATATTTCTTCCCTTAGGAAGTGAAGTCAAATCCAAAGTGTGATTTTTGATTAAGGAAGAATATTCTTCATCCATAGCATTATCCCACTCAGGTACCCCCCGATGCCTCTTGAAAAGTCTATGGATCTAAACTGTAGCAAAGAAGGCATGTGGATCTCTCTGAAAATCTCCCCTAGTACGTCTGTCATCTATGGAATCTCTTGCCCAAGTGCCAACACTTTCAAGTGTTTGTCTGGCCCAAAGTGGCCTGGAAGTGGGAGAGTCAGGTGCTAACTCTTCATCTTCTAACTGACTAGAGGTGGATGACTCTGCATCACTATCCTCATTGTCTAAACTTGAAGAAGAAGAAGATGTCTCTAGCTCAAGAACCTGCTGTGGCTGATCTGAATTTGATGAGGAATCATCATGAAGAAGTAGATTCGATGAGGGAGAAGAAGTGTCAAGTGTTGAGTCTCTAAGACTCTCCTTAAAATGGACACTTCTCTCGATGAACAACTCATGAGTGACTGGATCTAGAAGGTGATATCCCTTAATACCATCTGGATATCCTATAAAGATGTAAGGCTTGGACTAACATTCCATAGCTTTGCATTTATTCTTTGGAATGTGGGCCATGGCTAGGGATCTAAAAACCCTAAGGTGTTCAACATTAGGTTTCCTTTTATGCCAAGCTTCAAAGGGTGTTATCCCTTTCAAATCTTTGTGAGGAACCCTATTTTGAATATAGCAAGCACAATTAATGGATTCAACCCAATACTGTGGTGCTAAGGATTTGGAGTGAATCATACAGCTACCCATCTCTTTCAAGAACCTATTCTTACATTCTATAACCCTATTTTGTGAAGGACTGTAAGTGACTGTGCCCTATAAATCAATCCCCTTTATGGTGCATAACTGCTCAAACCTGATGCTGACATACTCCCCTCCATTATTAGTTTGAAGAACCTTGATGGATTTCTCACTTTATTTCTCAACAAGAGCCTTGAAGTCTAGAAAATTTTCAAACACTTCAGACTTTTGTTTGAGAAAATAAATCCAACTATACCTAGAGAAATCATTAATGAAAGTGAGGATGTACTTGGCCCTTGTGAAAGATGGTTTGGGAAAGGGTCTCGATACATCACTGTGGACTAACTCCAAAGGTTGTGAAGCCCTCCAAGCTTTGCCTTTGTCAATTTTTTTTTCGGGATGCTTCCCAAGGGAGCACCCCTTGCAAAGTCCCTTTGAGAATTGGACACGAGGCAAGCTAATGACCATGTCATGTTTGCAAAGTTGCTCAAGGCAGCAGTAGTTAAGGTGGCCAAACCACTCATGCTGTAGTTTGATAACTCCATTTGAATGAGTCAACAATGTTGTTGGAGAAGAATCTGATGCAAAATGTGAGAAGGTGTATAACCTATCTTAGTGATCTACCCTACCCACTACCACTGTAGTATCACTATGCAACTCCTTGATAGCCATTGAATCTAATGAAAACTCAACTCTCATGCCCTGACTAATGTGAGTGATTTGGTACACTGATAGGAGATTGGTTGAAAGAGAAAGAACACTTAGAACATTATTAAATGTTTCTCCTTCCATTTCAACTGACCCTCTTCCTACAATAGAAACTGAAGTGTCATCACCCAAACTAATTAAAGTCATGCTACAAGGCTCTAAAGATGAAAACTCAACTAGTGAAGAACCCATGTGGTGAGAAGCACACGAGTCGATGACCCATGAAGATGTAGAAGCTGATGTAGCTATAAGGGCCTTGCCCTTTTCTTTCTCCTTATCCTTGCCTTTTGCCTTAGTAGAATCTTGGGTAGATGAATTCTACTTGATGGACTCAGGAACACCTATGTTGTTCTTCTCTAGAAGATGAGTTAGGTGATCTATTTATTGCTTCATGCATTTGTGTTCATCATGCACTATATTTTTATAATAGGCACACTTAACCTTCTCCTTCTTAGGTTTAGCATTGGAAGAGGAAGTCTCAGTGTTGTTTTTGGCAGGATTGGTGTTTTCTTTCTTCTTCTCCTAGTCCTTGTTCTTTTTCTTCTTCTCCTTTGTTGAAGTCTTATCCTTACCATTTTCAGCTATCAAAGCTTGGGGTTGAGTAGAATTCATTATGCCTATTTGAATTAGCTTATCTTTCTCCCTAGTCAAGTCGGCAATGAATGAATCCAAAAAAGGCATTTTCCATGTGGTGCCAAGGGTACTTTTTGTGGCATAAAAAGTGGAGACAAAGACTGAATAACTTGGACCTAACTTTGCGAGAATAGAAATGATGAGTTGATCATCTTTCTTCTCTATCTTGCATTCTTTTAATTGCAATCTAAGGGCCTTAAACTTAGTGAAGAAGTCCTGTAGGGTGTCAAAGTTGCTATGACTTAGACTTATGAGTTCGTTTTCGAGCTCATGACCTCTCATCTCATCAAGCTTCCTAAATAACTTTTCTAAGGTGTCCCATATGCCATTGAGAGTTTTCAAGGATTATAGATGGAAGAAAAGTTCTAAAAACATAGACAAAAACAATAATCTAAAGGCTTTATCACTACGTTGTACCACTTGACCTTTTCAACATTAGTGTTGGGTTCTAATTCAGTACCCATGGTGATCCTATACAACCCTTTGCTTCTAAGAATGATTGACATTTCAACCTTCTATTTATGATAGTTGAAGGGTGTTAGATATTTAAGTTGAAAAGAATCTATTTTTAGCTGAATTTAGGTGAAGTTGTGTTGATTGCAAGTTGTAAAATTATGTAGAAAGGAGAATGAAAGCAAGTTGTGAAAAGTAATCACACTCTCTCTGAAATGTTGAGCACCCCTCGAAACATGAAATTGCATGCTCAAAATATGTTGAAATCAGCTGAAAATGTGTCTTAGAGCAATCAGTGCAAGACTAAAGCAAATAGGACGTCGGACTCAGCCGAAAATGCGTCTCGAGAGACCCAAATTTTGACACTTTATAAACTAGTGCATTTTTAAAAATTAACAAGTCTATGCTATGTATAATTGAATTACAAACACTTTTGCAAAATATAGCACCCAAATCTGAGTTACCATTTGCAAGATATTAAAGTTTCAATTTTTCTGTAAACTAGTGTTTTTGCAAAAAAAAGCACTAAAACATTAAAAAAATCCATGTTATGAGAGAGAAAGTGCCTTCCAACTACTCATTGGATTCGGCACGGAATGGGGAATCCAAAGGAGGTTTGTGTGAGGGGGAATTGACCTCCCGCCAACCCAGGCCTCACCCTTCGTCTTCGACAGGTGAAGATATAAGTTTTAATTGAAAACCCCCAAATTACAAAACTGTCTAAAAAATTAAATATTCAGTCAAATTGACTAATTTTTGTTTTACAAGTCAATTTAAACTGAAAATAAATGAAGCATAGACAAAATGATGGATGCCACGTGTCCAAGGGGTGCCAAATGGGATGCCAAGGAAGGGGCGTCCCAAAGCAAATAGTCTAGAATTTTGACTCAGAAAAGACAAAAAAATAAATGTGCAGACCTGCTAGATGCCATACGGCCTGCTTGGCACCTTGCTGGGAAAGAAAATAAGCTGGAATTTGTTGACTTCAATGCACAGCAGGTCTGAGCAAAAGAATATAAGAAAAAAGTGCCATATTCACAAAAAAATAGACCTATTTTGGACGTCGTACAACTGATGGCATGGCTGGAAGGAAGGACTTATGCTATTGGAACTAAAGTTGCTTAGAGCTGCTCCTCCCTCTGCTCTTTGCACACAACAATGGTGCCCAGGCTAACTGCTAAACTAGCCCCTGAAGTGAAGACAACCAAGACACCCAAAGGCCAAGGATTCTCAAAAAAATGATACTAAAAATTATATATATATATATATATATATATATATATATATATATATATATATATATATATATATATATATATATATATATATAGACCAAATCTAGAATAAAAAAATAAAGAGAACTCCACTCTTGATCTCAAAATAAGCTAAAAGCATAATCACACACAAGATTACCAGGTTAGCTCTGATACCATATCAGAGTTGTTTCCAGAATCCAGATAATACGAGTGCAATGGAGACATGATCATACAAATTGAAGCAAGTGCACACCACATAGATGCTAAAGCAATTTGAAAATAACACAATAAGAGAAATTGCACAAGACAAAATGGAGAAAACCAAAATCTGATTAACATGAGATGGCCAAAGTGAGGAATACATATAGGAGAGTACGTAAGTAACTCCTCCATGAAATGTGGTGACAAGGTGTTAAGAATAGAGAAGTAACTCCCATCAAAGGAGTTACTTATGACATTCTTATGACACCTATGACACATCTATGACACACACCTCCACATAAGCTAGCCTATCCCACAAATGTAAGAAAAACTCCATGTATGCACAAGAAATACAATTTCCCTAATTAATAAATAGGGAAAAAAAAAGCCTACACTAATAACAAATGCATAAAAATAAATGTCTTAATAATAAAGAGTTAACAAACAAAAAAATTAAATTAATAAGAAAACATAAATGAATTTAAATAAAACATAGTACTGAAATAGAACTAAATTAAGAAAATAAACTATGCACTAAGAAATAATAAAAAAATATATTAAAAACCCTATTCTAATCTAAGAAAGAAATAAAAACAAACTAAGTTAAATATAATAAAGAAAAATAAATAAATGTGAGTAAAAATAGAGTCATTTTAGTAGAAATTTGAAAAATAAATGTTGAGAGACAATTTTAGTATAAATAATCTTCAACAAGATAATCATTTATAATTGAAATATCAACAAATGTCACATAAAGTGAGGTATTCATCATTTTTTGGGTTGAGTATTCAAGATTCTTCACATCTATGTAATTACAATCATCAAAAGATATTAGGCTTGATAAATTTTAGATAATTAATTTATAAATCAAACATAAGAAAACTGGATATACTTATGCTAGACAAGTGAGTCACTTAACCATCAGATAATGTATTATTCAATCTATCCACAAATAACTATTTGGCCTCAGATATATTTTGCATAGAGAGATAATAAGATTAAACTTGAATAAATTTTGAGCTTTACAATACCTATTGTATTCCCTCTCCTATGTTGTGGCTTTGGTCTATTTATGAAGTTATTTATTTGATATAGTTACATAATAAGTTATAGCTAACTTATTAGTTAGTTATTTTTTAACTTTAATAAATTAAAAATTACATTAGTCAGCTTAACTTTAAAAGATATACTCTAATAAAATTTTAGTAGATTAAAAAAAAAGATTGAAAAAAAAACTCTAATAGGTGGGGGCCTATGAATCATAAGAATATAATCAAAATAGACATTTAATAAGCATGACATCTATAATGGAAACTAAAAAATTAAATAATATTAGATAATTACAATTTAAAATATTAGGATCATTTTCATAAAAATTTCAATAATTTTAACCTCTCATTATGTATAAAAGTAATGATGCCTTTATCAAAATTAGCATAATTATCCATATATGTCTAGATGTCAAAAATATCAAAGTATTACTTGTAGATAATCAAGTTGAAAATTTCACATAGAACATAATTTAAAACATAGTCTAATCATCAGAACTTGAAATCAATTCAATCCAAATGGCTCCCCTATCAGTTAAATATTCAATGTACTCTATTGAGGTAGCATAAAAATTAATCAACTTGGTGCCTTATTCATCATTCACTTCTAACTTGATATTTTAAACCATTCTCATTATTAATGGAGAGGCAATAAATGATTTGGACTATCATGTTTAGGTGCAAGTGGTACAAGTTGATCAAGAGATAACTTAGTATAATGTTTAATTCTATTTTTTAGGTTTAGATGAGGGAAGTCTAGTAATGATTGGGAAAATTCAATGAGATTGCATTTTTACAATCATATCAAGAACATTTGCATGAAGTGGAGGTGTTGGAGTATTATTTTGGGCAGATTGAACAATAGTATGCATATGTTGTGAAGATACACTCAAGGTACCTTGAATATGAGGATAATATCTTCCATATGCCCTTATTAACCCTCTATTTCCATAGAAGGTTAATGATCTAGAAGGTAAAGAATATAAAACATTAAAAAAAAGGATCACTAGCATCAAAATGGATGGAGACTCAGGTTCTATGATTAAATGTCCTAGGGAAAGAGTGGGAAACCCTACACACATGATAGAAATGTTATTGAGAACTACCCCTTAAAGGAGTGTCCTCATTATGCTGATCTCCACCATGACCCCATGCATTTATACTAAAATGAAATGAGTTTGGAGTCCACCTTGACATCTTAATCAATAAATTGAAATAATCCTTTCAAATGATTCACACCTCAAAAATTTATATATTCAAAATATTAACATCAAATTGATCAATTACGATACCCAGTCAAAATTTCAACCATATAACCTTATTGAATATGAAAACTATTAAAATATTGATAATAACATTTCACAATGAATAATATTTAATTTAATCATAATAGCAAGTAAGTTTACTCTTTACCTCAAATTGACATCATCATATTCAAACAAGACCATTGAAGTCAAATTGTGGTAAAAACAAGTTTAATAAACAAGCATTATTTATTAAAATTTCTTTTGAATATGTAATTTCTGAAATTTTTGATAGTATTTATAGTTTGAAAAATAACACAAATCAAATATATCCTCAAGATGATTTCAAAAAGCATGATAATCAAAAGAATATCATAAGAAAATTGGACTTCTTTTAAATCATAACCTTTTCCTTTCTCTTAATCTTCTTGTACTTTTACACCACCCTCAAATATATATCAAGAATAAAATAAATTATTTTGAACAAAATCCATAAATAGTTGTTGAATCATTCTTTGTGCACAAAACATGACTATTTTAAAACATATAACTCAAACCCTTAGATTATATTAAAATTCATAAGTATGATAAATAAAACTGTAAGAGCCATTTCTTTGATCTAGAAAGCATATAAGACCAATAAAAAGAAACTCCTTGAAATTTCTTAATAAAAAAATAATTATCATTGAAATACCACTATCAAAACCAATTCATGCCTTAGATAAATAAAAAAATTGTTTGCATGTAATCATTACTTTAAAATAATCTTCTATGCATGACGTATACCATGAATAAATTTTCTCATAAAACACCACTAATTTTATCAACCAAAAGATATTAATTATCAAAAAAATTAATAAATGGATGACAAAAACCAAAGCTTTATGCAAACATTATTGAATATTGAAAACCTCTTTGACAATCAAAATACTAAGAGAATTATAACACATCATATTTCCTCAAATAATCCTGACAACACTTACAAATGAATAAAACTATATCCATGATTCCAATTAAATAATCTAACTAAAATGTAACTTCTATCAAATCCATAATACCTAAATGATCAATTTATGCATCTTATTAGGCTACAAGATCAAATTTCATGCACAAATTTCTAAAAGATTGAAATAACCTCTAGGTATGAAAATAACCTTTTACACTTTTTTAAATATACTAACACATAGTGGAGCCATGCTAATCAATGTCTTTCTCAATAAATCAATGTCATTCTCAATAAAGATTTATTACATAATAAAATAAGAACAATATTTAGTAATTATTCCATGCAAACTCTTCTTCAACATGCCCATACCCAATAACCTAAGTTACATCATCTATTTCACTTTGAAAAAGAATCCATATGTTTGAAGAAAGAACACAATACTGCATGAAACTTTATTAATGTTTCTTCAAAATCATGAAGACTTCCAACAAAAACAAGAAATAAAACCATGCAATGAAAATAAAAATTTGAGTGATGCATTTCCAAAGATTTATTCATATCAAACAAAAAATTTAAACATATCTTGTCATCTTTACAAAATACTTTTCAAAATATCAATGTATTATTTTTAGCCCTTCCATAAAATATCCAAGAAAATCTTTGATTTTGTAATAGGATTACCATGAATGAAACTAAAACAAGAAAAATACTACTTATATCATCATAACTTTCATTTTCTACTTGAAATGATGTGTACTCTTGCATTGGATCTTGACAATCTACCAACTTTGTATATCATCATGCCAAGTTTAGAATCCCAATAATCATTTTAACATTCTATTTACCTACCTAATAAATGAACCTCCAAATCCACATTCCAAGGCAAGTACCAAAATTTAAAGTATATGATCCTATCAAATATGCCAACTCGAGTCTAAATATTTCAAGGCATTAATTCATTAGTGATCATATCTATAGTGAATCACCATTGAGATTTGCAAACTCTAATTTTTACTACCAACTTAATCATGGTTGACATTTGAATTAAATTTAATCAACATGACTATTAGCCATAATACCATGTTTGAAGTGAACTATCAAATTTACAACATAATACAAATGTTATATTTATATACCTTATAGGTAATAGACATAGATAAGATTTAGGGATTACCTTAGGTCTTAGATGACATTTATATTTTAGGTGATTGATCTTTAAATTTTAGGTTTTGAAAACATTTAAAATATGTTATAAGCTTATGAAATAAATCAATCCCTTTAATGATGAATTTCTATACAATAGTAATATGATTATTTAATTAATGTAAAATTAAACTTTGCAAATATTTATATTAAATAATCTAATCAAGAGCACCTAAAAAGCATGTTATGGCATTTGAAAACAAATATTGAATTGAAACAAACCTAATATTTTTTTGAAATTATCTTTCAAAGTAAATAATGAAACATCAAAAGGTATCACAACATAAAATTAATGCAGTGCAATGCATCTCAATAAACTCTACATGAAGTACTAGCGCCAAGAATTAGCATCCTAATTGTCTCAAATAGATAAGGCCATAATAACCTAGAATGGAATTGAGTACATCCAAGAATGTTTGGTTATCTAATTACTAGATAAGAAAACAAGATATGATAGAAGTGAAATACTTAAGCATGAGGTCCAAATTACCAAACATAAAGGTCCATCTCATTAATGCACTTAGGAAAATATTATCACATCATGATATCAGTAGGTAGAGATCTATAATCCATTAATAGAGCGAACACAACATAAGCATAAGGGTCCCAAAGACTTTTGGGGAATAAATCAAGTAAGGATTACTCCTTCTTATACCCCCATTTATCACCTTATTATAATCCAAGGTCCTTTAGGAAAACATTATGCCTTCATTCCCTAATTTGATGAAGGCCACACACACATGATATATCTCCATGTAAAAAAGAATTATTCTTATTAACTAGATGAGACACCATACACCTAGCTCAAGGTGGATGACATCACACATGTGAGCATCCTAATGAATAAACATATAAGTGGAATTGAAAAATCAATTACTCATGATATAAAAATACCATCCCATAAGCCATCCATAGGGGTCTACACCTAATGTTGTTTACTTATCCTTAAGTTATCATATATTGTTGTTGCAAAAACATAGGCGATCAAGCCATCCAATTGGCATGCATATGAACATGTAAGAGTTCATAACTTAATTAGCCTTAGACATTGGATTCTAGGTTTATTAAGTAAGTTTGTGATTTAGTAACTATTTAATCATATAACCAAGTGTAATCATTAAGGTTTCCACAGCTTATTAAATCCTTATCCCTATTTTGGAATTATTTATTGTTTTAATAAACACATATAAAGTATACCAAGAAATCAGTGACATGGATAAGATTTTAATTTTAAGCACACACATTCATAAAAACTAATGATTAGCTATCTCATGAAATCATTAATGACAATATAACCAACTTTCTATTCATCAAGAATTGCATTATAATAGCCTGAATAATAGACTTTTTGAAAACATGACATATATCTCAATCACTACAACACTGTGAGTGTTATAATCCATAATCCATAATAAGTCCCACATAAGAAGATAATTAATTTGGATTACTTTATTTCTAAATCAATATAAGTAATCCTACTTAATACTATGACCAATAAACATTCATTGCTACACTATCAAAATCAAAACATATTGTTTTGAGACACCAAGGACTATTTACATAATCTATTTACAACAACTAATTTTCAATCAAGACTATAAACATATTAAGGCCATGTGTTCAATAATAATTCTACAATTAAGGGATGTCTTATATCATCACTCTACTGACATAAACAAGTGTTAAGTCTATATATTAGATAGATGTTACATGCTATGAGAATGTCACTACATAAAAATTCATCACAAAATCTATGTAAATATATACATAATTCCATCAAGGATATTTACAACCCCTAACTATATCCATCATACCCTAAGACAACACCATATTAATTTCATATAATTCAAAGTTAAAGACACTATAGTTATATTTGATCGAATAATAACCATTTTACAATTTTGTGCCTACTTAAAATCAATAAGTAAATCACCAAGTCATGTAAATACAACAATATATATAAAGATCAAGTATAACATAATGCATTATAACTATACTACTGCTCACATGGTAAATAAAGCCCAGTATAAATGCATACCAAAGGAGTAAATACAGTTGGTTAAATATATAAGAACCATACAAATAACATCAAGATTTTCTCCAATGTCTACAACATATCCAATAATGTCCTTATTCCAACACAACAATATTACAAGGCTGCATAAAGTAATAAGATGGAACCACAACATAAAAAACATATCAAATAGCATCTACTATGCCACCATTGTATGTCAATAAGAATTAATGAGATAAAAAAACCCATACATAATCTAGGTGCATCAATGAAGAAGGATGAACACTATAAGAGGGACACCCCTCAAAACCAACCCTATGATCCCAACCATCGGTGGCTCCTACCACCCCAACTATCATTTTCATGGAGGTTTTTGGAAACCAAGTAATCAAGCGAGGTAAGAGGTATACACATAGTATTGAGCCACCAATAAAGATTTATAAAATAGTCAATAAAAAATGAGATAACAATGCAGTCAACACAGAACCACAACACTCAACCAATCTAATTGATTTGAGTAATGCACAAGGCATACATTGGATATTTATAGAGGATCATTTACAATATAAATCAAAGTCTATTATATCCAATTCATAATATGGAAGGTCTATCCAAGGTCCAATGCTCAGCCCAAAGGGATTATCCAAGCGTAAAATAATTAAGCTCAAAGGAACCAACCCACAATAGTCATATTAACTCAAGTGAGACAAAATAGGGGAAGTATAACATTCATTTATATAAAGTAAACTTGGTTTGGATTTTAAAATGGCTGTATATGGCCAACATTCAAATTTTATCAAAAATAATTTTAATAATATGAAACCAAAAAAAAGAAAAAACAACTTTATTCCAACAAGGTAGAGTGAAAATAGCTACAGTCCAAGACTATTAATACATCCCAACTAGTTTTAGATAAAATAACCCACTTCAACAACCAAATTAAAATAAGGGTCTACAATCCATAAGGATTAACCAATTTCATATTAGACTAAAACTTAAAGTCTAGAAAAGAGGTATGCATAGCAAGGAGTATGTCATCAAGTGATAATGAAGGATTTCAAAGGTTTGAATGGAATCATAATTCATGTAGTCATAAAAGTTTCCACATATGTGTATATATTCTCAATTACATCAGATTTTTAGTAAAACAAGCTAAAATCAAACCATCTATAAGGAAGGTGTCAAGTCATATAAAAATATATCTCGATTTACATATGATATCTAACCAATCATTATCAATAGAAAACAAAGTCATATTAACAAACCAAATGGGGGAGTTGAGTTACAGTGCTACATTATAGGCTAGAAACTACATATGATATCCAACATAACAAGCTTGAACCTAACACATAAAAAAGAGAGCATCAAAGCTTCATATAATTTTTAATCCTTATTTCATATGATATCCAATAAAATAAGTTTTGAAATAATTACATACAAGATAGGCATCAAGCTTCCTAGGAAATATAATTATAGGATAAAATATCACACATCCATATTAATTTATACAAGATGACATACCTGGTTACATCCTAGTTGAATAAAGATGAATAAAGAATCATTCCTATAAAATATTCATATTTCAAGTTTTTCAATCAAACCCAAGGTATAACCCACCCTGCCAAGCCATGAGATAGCACATAAACAAAAGAACATCAATCTCCTAAGGTTGATGGTAATAACAGTTGATTTATTACATTGTGTGTCCCTTAAAAATCACCAATACTTTTAGAGAAAAAACTATAAACCAAAATAGAATTTCCTTCCAAGTAATGCACTTACTTATAGAGATGATGTAGTCTATAATGGAGGAAGAAATGGTCTAAATTTAGACCTAGTTACTTTCTCTCTCTAGTCAGTTAAACTACCTCCCTTGACTCCCCTTGCCTTGGTGCAACCCTTAGCTTAACCCATCTACGTCTCTCATGCCAACATTCCTTCTTATTTACCATATAGCCCAAACTCAATGTAGGGTAAAAATGGATCTAAATAAATATAAAGTAATATAGAAGTTCAAGCCAAAATAAAGTATGATCCAACATTGGATCTTGCATTGAAGAGAAAATATATTTTCATTCATACATTTACCATTTTTCTTTTGAACCCATGTCTAAGGAAAATTTAGCCCTTGTTATGGCTCAGGGCAATAAAATAATGTTTCCTTTGTTTTTAACTTTTTTTTACAACATAGGCATTCAAAATAACCCCCCTCCTTCCACGCCCACCCAAACACCACAACCCATACAAGGTTTACATCCCTCTTACCTCATACCACACATACCCCATTTCTATTTATCTTCTCTCCAAAGCCACCTCCCCCTCCTAGTCAACACAAAATCCCTTATCCAAAAAGAGGATGCCAAAAATGTATAAAATAATAATAATAATAATAATAATAATAATAATAATAATAATAATAATAATAATAATAATAATAATAATAATAATAATAATAATAATAATAATAATAATAATAATAAAATCCCAAATCCCATTCCTTCCTGTTCATTTCCATGCTCCTAGCCATACTTGGTGTCAGATCACACCAAATGAAAACTTTCACAAGATGCCATCGAAGATAATATGTATAAACTAATGTATAACAAAAAATAATAATCCTCTAGACCTTATTTCACACGCTAAGGAAATAATATAAAATAAAATGAGATTAAAATAATGATAGAATAACAAAATCATTAAATAAATAATAATAATAATAATAATAATAATAATAATAATAATAATAATAATAATAATAATAATAATAATAATAATAATAATAATAACAACAACATTAAGTTTTTAAAACAATAATAAAAACCTATGAAATAAACATTTGATATAAAATCATTAACATAATTAATCAATAAAATCATAAATTGATTAAGATAATAACAATAACAATAAGATTATAAATACAATAATTGAAAAGAATAAGCAAGCTATTAAAATGATAAGAATAATCATCAATTCATTTAAGATAATGATAATTAATAAAAATCTTAAAATAATACTGATCACTAAAATCATAATATCGACCTGAAATATAAAAATTGACAAATACCTTAAGTTGATCAATTTTTTTGATAATTAATCATCCATGAAGGAGGTATTAAATACATTTTTCCAAGGTCAAGAGACCCACACTAATCTTGATGAACCTAAACTAGCCAAGCTAATAAGATAAGTCACTCATAAGACTCAAAAATTAAGTGTCTATGACATTTGAAAAGGATAACCAAACACAAAGGTATAACCTCCAACACATGAGAAATAGATGAGATAAAAATGTATATGCACACAAAAGAGGCAATATCAAAAAGAATGAAAAATAATAACATAATATGATATAAATGATTGTGGCTCAGTACTATATAATACATGTTATACCTATTAGAGTGACATTTTGATCACTTGATCACCCATGAGTATACTTGATATGTCCAAAACCAATGCCAAGCCTAGCTCATGGCCTAGTGTTTGCATCTACCAAATAATACATTAATTGTACCTAAATGATATTGATATAACAATAATAAATTAGAATGAATCATCAATATGAACTAGTAATTAAATCATAGTCATCAATAGCTAAAAAATAAACCAAAGTTAGTCCTCATAACCATGGCTTCAAGTATGCCCTGTGAATATAACCAATAGTTTTAAAAGTAACCAATGCCAATCTGCATTAGTGAAACATGCTAAAGCAATAATATATAATAACATAACTAAGCTATAATAACATAGATATAAAATAAGATAAAATTAAATATGTGTAAGTAATACGTAGATCAGGATATAATGATACGTAGATCAGGATATAATGAATCTAAAGTGAGCATCAACCTTGAAATAACATATCACAATATCTACCCAAGGTACCTCATATTGTAACCTTATGAAGTAGAACCAAAATCAATAGTTGTTATTCCATTGCTATCAAAAGATGCTATAACAAGCCATAATCACATGTCTTCAGCAAGCCCTAGGGTCAGTTCATGACATCCTCCCCTCCTTAAAGAGGAGCCATCCCGATGACCATTAACAATCAAGCATAAAGTTCTCAAAAAATTTCCAACTAAATCAATTAACACTACTTCAAATTATTTACACTGTATGAGGGGTGGCCTATACCTTAGCCTTAACTTGTTGGCATTCCTATCTACTATCATTAGGACAAGTGCATTATCTAGTGCATTAGGCCATGAAACATCCTCCTTCCCATCTTCATGTGTCCTATACAACAATGAAAGGAAAAAATAACACTTAAACATTACTATCATAATATAAAATTCCCCCAAATCTCTCAAATTGGCTAGAATGTTTCCACTCTCATACCTTAAAAAGGCTATTAAAACATTAAAATCTGCTAAAACTAGTTACAATAGGTTCACCAAACCTATAATGCCTATAACAATCAACAAAAATTGTAAGGTAATAGTTATTAATTTAAATATAACACTATTAATATAACCATCCCAACCTTTTATGAAGGTGGTTCTAAAGCATCATGAGCATATAGTGTCCCAAAATAGAATAACTAACACTTACCTTAATATACTTCCCAACAAAGGTGCAATCGATACTTCGCAAGAAAGAAAATGTAGCCACATAACAAGTTATAAATTGATGTCTAAAATAGATTAACAATTTGAAGATATAACTTGAATAGGGTCAATATCACTTGTGTCAACATATATAGACCTAAAATATGAGGTCAATAATCATAAAATCATCCAATCCTACTAGATTATAACCAAAATCTAAACTAAGAGTGGAAATATTCCACTACGACATTATACTACAAGTATAATCCTAAGATCATTCATCAAAGAATGTCATATCATAAGGGCAGTAATCTATACTATTCTATTTACTCCACTACATCATCAACCATTCAGGGGTTAGTACATCATCCCACACCAATCATATTGAACAATGGATAAGCCATACGAGGCATCACATGCAACTTTAAAGCTTACATCATGTTTTTTGACAGACACACTAGCTCACATGATGGTCCAAGAATACCAAACCCACCATCCAAAATCAACTATCTGAGCTCATCACCCACCTTTCATCACTCTATCCATACTTCAAGTGAGTACCTAGAATTCGAAACACCACCTAATCAATGCTTAGTGATACTCTATTCAATCAAAAAATTAGTATACATTCCAGTTATGATTCTAAAATAAAACATAAATATTCATCCCATAATATTTTTAATAGGTATACAAATAATAATACCTTAACCAAAGTATGGTCACACTTATAGGCCAACACATGCATGGATTTCAACAAGTACCACCTTGCTGATTTACATAAATGTCTAAGTCTACATGACTAGTTAGTGCTTCACAAGGGGTAAAACAAAAAAAATTCACAAAGGTTCCTTTTATCACAACCTATCCAAAGGAAGCTAAAGGAATGTTAAATCCATAAAGTGACCATTATGCACTAATATGACACTACCAACTCATGGCATACATGGTATACACTCTGAATAAATCATGTGGCTACTTGTGTAAAGGGAAAAAGTGAATTTTTAGCCTGTGAGAGACTCCATTTCCTGGCCCATACCTAATCAAAATCATATATATATATAGTGTTTCTCTACCTTCAACCTCATACTTGCACCAATACTTAATGCTAGAGTAATTAATGTGAGAATACATAACACAACACCACAATATACCTTACTAAATTCAATCAAATAAATTTTGGGTTTAGAGGGGGAGAGGCACATCACATAAGCAATTTACAACCACATTACTAAATAAATTTTTTAACAACATGAGGTCACATTTATTTCCAAGACATGTACACAAATATTCAAGCAAAAATTTAAAACCATAAATTAAAATAAGGTTCACATGGTTGCTTTCAGGTGTGGGAGAGTCCCTTACACAAGTAACTTTTCCATCATTCACATATTCAACCATTAACAACATATAATCATGTCTATGAAATCCTCACACAACAATGTTGATATCAAGAATACAAAGTGAAAACACACAAGGTTAACTACATACACACAGTGTGAAAGATACCAATTTATATGATTTAATATACTCAATGAAATATATGGTTTACAAGACACATAACAATTTTACATATAAGGAGGAATCACATGAAAGAGACCACACATATGTGACTCAGGTGTTCTAACAATTACTCCAAGGTACTTCCACATCACAAAAATCAACACACATGATGGTGAAGCATAAGGGTCCATGGCTTCCATCATGTTGCTTGATGTCTAGATGTCATCCACATGACACCAATATCCATCATATAATACACATAATCAGTCCTAAGGATCTCAATTTATGATCACTTTCCTTCCAAGAAGGTAGTGTTCCAACAAGGCCTAAAAATCTATCTTCATGAGATTTCCAAAAATTTACCAGCAATGTTCATGCATTATGGATAGATGGATCATGTTGACTGATAATAATAAGAGATACCCAAAACTATCTAACTTTTCCAAGTAAGTCAATCACACTCATCCATTAGACCCCCCAGGCCCAATCCACACCCTTAGTCCTCCCAAGTTATCATACCTTAGCATCATTGGATAGCTCACCCATGCAAGATTAATGGTCACTAAGGTATTATCTCATGATTCTAACAACAAGATTATATTACTATTATTCCAATTGACTTAATCAAATAAGTCAAAGGTTAAATAGTAATGCTTACTTTGATTCAACTTCACTTTTGGGAAATGGTGGACTTAGCCAAGGCATGGGGTGAACTACTATGGAAATTACAATTTTCCAAAATCAACAAGTTCAATTGAACTCATAATACACATCCTCATGGATGAATGGCATATCTATATCATAATAGATATCCCATGATTATCAAAACATATCTAACCTTTTGATTAAACATTTTCATGGATGCATAACTCAACCATAATCAAATAAACATCTTCATGGATATAACATATCGATGGTCAACATGACAACTTCATGGAAATTAACCTATCCATGATCAAACAACCATCAATGAATGTAAACATGTCTATGATCAAAAAAATTAATAAATACCCCCATAGTTATTTACCTTCAATCTTTTGGAGTTAAAAAGCCACATGCTTATCCAACTAAGTCAAAAGAGGTCAAATACATAACATGACCAAGCTCTTAATACATCTCAAGATGCTCCCACATAAGTAGAGATTCCAATCCTTACTGATTTACCCAAGTAAATTAGACTTCCTCACCCTACGTAGCTCTCCATATTTGATCCCAACCCTTAGTCTTCTTGAGGTCAGGATGTTCTAATCATATATTTATTACTCATCTATACATGTCAATAATAGATACAAAACATCATTCCCTCAATTCTAAGAGTGAAACAATGATCACCAATTTCCCATCAACTTGCCCATACAAGTCAACAATTGATAGGTGATGCTTTACCCAATGTAGATCAATGAGGGAAGGGTTGACCCAACTAAATCTATGGGTAAGCATCACAAGATCACTTTCAAAAAAATTCTAATTTTTGCATACACACACACATGTAGGAATTTCTAGTACATCAAACTTGCAAAACCAAGAACTATTTAATTCATCCAAGAGGTTAAGTGGCTTTATATTGTCACAACATAATCTTCTAAAGAAAATATGACATACATTATCCACACAAGGCATATGATTTTAGACAAGATTTAGTATGCATGCTATCATGCAGGGTTTCAATTCAGTCTTATCAAGACAACCTAAACCTAAAGATGGCATTC